>JACXGM010036303.1:0-11428 GCA_016801145.1 Umbra pygmaea
TGGGTGTTTGGAGTGGGAGGATTAACGGATTGGAGTGGGCAGAGTAACTGGCTGGAGTGTTTTGAATGGCAGAGTGGGCGAAGTCAATGTGTGGAGTAACTGGATGGAGTGGGTGGAGTAACCAGGACAAGTGGGTAGTGTAGCTGGCCCTGTGTTTGGATTGTGAAGGATAACCAATTGGAGGGGGCAGAGTAACTGGCTGGAGTGGCGGAGTGGGCAGAGTCACTGTGTGGAGTAGGCAGAGTCACTGGATGGAGTTGGTGGAGTAACCAGGATAAGTGGGTAGTGTAGCTGGCTGGGTGTTTGGAGTGGGAGGAGTAACTGATAGGAGTGGGTAGAGTAACTGGCTGGAGTGTTTTGAGTGGCAGATTCACTTGGTGGATTGGACAAATTAACTGTAGGCTCAGTCAAAAGATTACAATGACTGTCTATGGAGAACTTCACTGTGAAACACACCAATCACCATTCATGTGAATAATGTACTGCACTGGCTCAGATAACTAAATATTTAGTGACAGAGGGTGAATTTGACCATTTTGATAAAATATATGTACATGTGGATTTAAAACTGTAGGAATGGCAGCAGTCTAGAAAATGTGTGAAGATTAACCAGGTAGCAGCTACCATCACTCAAAATCCGGATAATTCCAGTATCTCTGTGTGGCTGCACCTTTAGGCAGTTCACACACAACGTACCCATGGCAACCTAGGGCATTTGAGTTCAGTGAAGCTACTATTAAGAGACACTGACAGTGACCTGTGAAAAAAATGCTCAAACAGTGAGAAAGACCTCTGATTCTTAATAGTAGTGGTGGTGGTGGTGGTGGTGGTGGTGGTGGTTGTAGTAGTAGTGTTAGTGGTGGTAGTAGTGGTGGTAGTAGTAATTTGACTGTCTGCAAAAGTGCTGAGTCATGTTTTCTAATCAGTGGCCATGTTGTTAAACACAGTGGGGAAGCCTTTGATGTCTCTAATGAGCAATCAACTGTCACCTGTTAAGACTTCTGCTGAGACAGTCACAGAGTGACCTGTTTAAACAGCTTAAACACTGAAAGAGACCTCTAAAAGAAAGCTTTTGGGAGCCTAAACAATATGTTCAATCATTAAAAGGACCTAATTGTGAGCTGCAGAAGACCATTGTGAACGTTTTGATATAAATTTGATGTGGATTAACTTAAAAATGTGGGCATACCAGCGATTTTAAAAAGTGGCTTACTCTGCCTTCTCCTTGGAAATGTTGAGGATTTTTAACATGGGAGCGAATGGAGGAAGATTGGGACCTGTTGTCATTTAGAAGCTCGCCGAGCCAAATGTGTAACTCATATCGCATAAATGAGCACATTTCCTGAAACTAGACAACAATACCTACGTTTTAATGTATAAAATGTGTATGACAAATAGAAATTGTGGGCGTGGGAGCAGTTTATAGAGAAGAGACTGAGATGATTTTTGTCAAGTCTCTGTGCTCTAGTGATGAAATGTCCACTCTAGCTCACTCTATAGACACCCATTATATTTTATAAAAATGTCTAAAACGCACACTACGCTTAAACTGCTTTTTCACAGAAACTGTAAAAGATATCAAACTGAAAAGCGATAGCGATTATAGCTGAATATTTTGTGAAAATTTTAAAGTTTGTTTGAAGTCTGTAGGTGAAAGTTTGAAGGGGCTGAAACTTTTTGTAGAAGGAAAAGATTTGAATATTTGAAGGATTTGAAGCCTGCTCCCATTGACTTCAATGTTAAAGAAAAACGTTTAAAAGTTAAATATTTTAAAAAGTATAAATAGTAGAACAAAAGTTGAAGTGGTCCTATCGTGTGCTGAAGGAGCTGAACATTTTGATAGTTTATTTGTATTTGTAGCTGAAAGTATGCTGAAGTTGTTTAACGCCAAAAAACGTACGGAAGAAAAGCGTTGAAGTAGTTGAATAAAGAAAAGGATAACAATTGTGTTAGAACAGCATTCACAAAATAGTCTTCTATTTCGCTGTAAGAGCTATAAAAACTGTTTCTGAACACATTTTAGGTGACACTTACCCATTGCAGAGTCTACTCTCTGACTGGCTCGGCATACTGTAACTTCCACCACAAAGGTAAGCATTTATGATCTAATATCTTGACTGAAATAAACATTTGGCTTATGATAATATTGTTATAGAATAGAGAAATATAATGTTCATATTTGTCAAAAGGTTTGGCATGAATCTTTTTGTCAGTCTAGGCTATCCATGACCACTGTATTAGGTACACATGCTAAATGTATTAGCAGTCACCCTGATATGTACCCTGGCTACTATGCAAACATTAGTCTTTTTATATCGTCAGATGCTTGCTTGTCATTAGATTATTAATATTTTACAAAAAATCAAGCTCAAATAAGGAGATACATGCTTTGAGATGATAAGTGCATCACCTTAAATTATCATCAATTTAGTTTAGAAAGTAGCCTACATATAGCCTAATAAACTGTTAGTATATAAAAATTATTGTAAACGGGGGTATCACGGGTGTAGTGGAGGGTAAACACCATTTACCCACCTTTTTATTTGTGAAATAGGGATAGGAAAACAAGATGGTTGCTGTGAATATCTAACATGTAAATAGTATTATATCTCAATTTATGCTATAAATATTTCTGAACATATTTGAAGCGAGAAGTAACCTATCCCATTACCGAATCTGCAATAAGAGCTACAGAGTAATAAAAAAATATGTTTTCCGATCGATTGTGTCTGCACCCGTCCCGTCATGTTAACTTACACTTTCACCAAGCTAAGAGTTGAATTTAATTAATCTATAATCATAATCAAAATTAACAGTTGTCTTGTGAGTATTGTTACAGATTAGAGAAATCTAATATTCCATAATCCACATCGTAAAAAAGTACATTGCTTTTGCACACACCGAAAGGCTATGTATGGACAAAGTAAAGCATTGTGAATCCTGTAGCGGAAACTAAATATGGAAATGGTTTTGTTACAAAGTTTACACATGCAATTGCCCGATATACTACATTGACTTATTTCCATTTCAGCAAAACAATTGTTGATGTGGGTAAAGCTTAGCCTGGCTCCGCCCTCCTATATACTTCATTTTCCTTCAGTACTCTGTTTGGGGTATATTCACAGGTTTTCTCCAGCCAATTTTTTTGTGGTCAAATCAGCAAACAGAGGGTGTGGCTGAGAACGATGACGTTGATGTCCTGCACTAGTTTCAGTTGTAGTACGTCATGACTAAACGTTACTGATTGGTCATGGCAGATCCAGAGTGGCTCTGGGCAGATCCAATAGTTTTAAACTTCAACAGAGTACCCGCTTTCAAGGAAGTTAACACGAGACTCTCTGTACAAATGAAATGTATGTACAAGAGTCTGGTAGGACCAGGCTAGGTAAAGCCAGTAGCAAATATATATTTGTCTTTTTTTACCAGTCATGTCAAGGCGGGACGGAACTCACGAGAGTTGAGGATAGCTAGATATCGATTTGAACATGTAAGGTGACTTGGCATAGTATTTAGTATAATTTAGTTTTAATAGAATTAAAAGTTTTCCGCTCACTAAATATATATTAACATTGGCACTTTTCATTCTCCATTTTTCAGTTATGAAATCTGAAAATTAGCACTGGAATAGTTAGATGTTTTTATTTTGCTGTGAGTGTAGCTTGCCAGCTATCAACACAGTCTCAGCTGACAGATTAATTACATCGATATTTTTGTTATTTTTGAAGGTATTATATAACAGTAGAATATGAAAAAATATATAATATCAAAGGATACATGCTGTACTATTTTCAATTTTTTTAGGCTCTATAGAATTAGAATTGCAACATATGTCAAAAATTTTGGAATGATGGGGTGAACAGCCAATGAGCTATAGGTTTTTTCTTTTTTAGTATATATTCACCAGAAACGCAACGTGATGACGTTTGCATCCAGGTCAGCAGACAGACTACCAATCTCTGAATTCAAATAGCTCTGTCTAACTTTGGTTAAAAAAGATTTTCTTGCACTTTTATAACATCTCTGTTTCTCAAGGATGCCGTATATGAAGTATGAGAGGCTAACACACTTTAAAATATGTCTGTGGTTTGGAAACGTGTTCCATGCTTCACAAACAAAGCTTGTAAATGTACAGTCATGAATTTGTAATTTTCACATAACAAAATATATTTTACTTGGGAAAACAATGCTTTATGTCATTCATGGGACTCTTTGATGACCAAAAAGAAAGATTTTCAACTGTAAGTACAATGTTTTGGTACAATATGTTATTATCAATGTGATTTGGTTATATGTTGCTAGGTGGCTGCCTGAGCTAATGGGATGTCCTTAACATTTTTACTTATAACATTGTGAATTTTATAACTACACTAAAACCAAGATATTTTCTAGAACCCCAAGTACCTAAGCTTTTAAGGACATATGTACAAATGAAATGTATTTACAAGAGTCTGGTAGGACCAGGCTAGGTAAAGCCAGTAGCAAATATATATTTGTCTTTTTTTACCAGTCATGTCAAAGCGGCATGGAACTCACGAGAGTTGAGGATAGCTAGATATCGATTTGAACATGTAAGGTGACTTGGCATAGTATTTAGTATAATTTAGTTTTGATAGAATTAATAGTTTTCCGCTCACTAAATATATATTAACATTGGCACTTTTCATTCTCCATTTTTCAGTTATGAAATCTGAAAATTAGCACTGGAATAGTTAGATGTTTTTATTTTGCTGCGAGTGTAGCTTGCCAGCTATCAACACAGTCTCAGCTGAAGTGTAGTTTCAGTGGCCAAAACATCTAAACTCATAGCAAGAGAAGCTAGCCAGCCTTTACAATATGTTAGTAATTAAGCTAGGTAGTCATGATTAAATCAAGGAACAACACTAAATTGTGTCATTTAAACGTGTTGTTCCTGATGGGAGCTGAAGACGGAACAGTTCATGGGGACTGTAGACAAGGTTTTGATGGGGGAACATCACTCCCTGTCCATTAGCAAGTGTAATTTGCTATGATTAGGAACATATTATTTTACCAGGCCATATATTTTAAATGATTAACCAATTGATATAATGTTTTTGTTTAACATTAGAACTGTCAGGCTTTCCACACCACCTATAACGGCCAACTACTCATGCCACTCAGCATCATTGGCATACTAATCATTCTCATTGAAAAACACATTCTCCTCCACAGCCTCCAGTCAAGCCATCACTGCATTCAGCGAACAAGAGCAAGTAAAATGGTCTCATGAATTTGTAATTTTCACATAATGAGATATATTTTACTTGGGTAAACAATGCTTTATGTCATTCATGGGACTCTTTGATGACCAAAAAGAAAGATTTTCAACTGTAAGTACAATTTTTTGGTACATCATGTTATTTTCTATGTGATTTGGTTATATGTTGCTAGGTGGCTGCCTGAGCTAATGGGATGTCCTTAATATTTTCACTCATAACGTTGTGAATTTTATAACTACACTAAAACCAAGATATTTTCTAGAACCCAAAGTTCCTAAGCATTAAGGACATATGAGACATTTATATATATATCTTAAACATTGCATTATTGGGCTTTGATTTGATTCCGGATTTGGATTTTCTATGAGGCAAAAAAACAAACATAATTGATTACCAGATGCATAGCTGACATCAGTAGTCGTAACGCTTTAACTTTTAAAGCTACACTAAAACTGAGATATTTGCTAGAACCCTGAGATCCTGAGCTTTAAAGAGATATTAGACATTAATAAAACCATAAAAAATGAGGTTGTTAGCCATGTTTCCAATTGACAATATTTAATGTTTGGTACAAAAATGGCCAGCTAAGTGTACATTATGACAAATAATTATCTTGTTGTTATAGCTATTGTAAAACCGAGATATTTATGTAAGAACCCCAAGATCCTAAGCTTTAAAGACCTATGAGACATGTTATTATACGCTAAATACTTTGGTTGTTAGCCATGTTTCTAATTGACATTCTGTTTAATTTTTCCAGCTGAGTGTACAAGCTAATCGCTTTTGTTACTGGTTATTTACGTCACATTATGACTAACAATTATCTCGTTGTTATAGCTATTGTAAAACCGAGACATTTGCTAAATTCCCAAGGTTACCAAGCTTTATAAAGATATGGGACTTGTATATATAACTTAAATATAGCATTTGTTAGAATTGATTATATGTATTCTAGATTGTATTTTCTATGAGGCTAAAAAAGAATGTCATTGTTTACTAGGCATATAGCTCACATTATGCTGTGTTATAATATGGTCATTATAGCTATTGTAAAACAGAGAAATCTGCTAGATTCCTAACTTTTTACACTTTGTAAAGAAATAAGACTTGTATACTATAGACTTTAGTATACTTGTATACTAAAGATGAGGTTGTTAGCTGTGTTTCTAGTTGACATAAAATTTGATTTGAGATGCATGTGTTACCAAGGCACACAGCTTATATTATGAGGTGAAATAATTATTTTCGTTAAAGCTACTGTAAAATGGAGACAGTTGGTACATTCCTGAATGTCTAAAATTTCTGTAGATATATGACATGTATATATAACCTTAATATTGGACTTTATGATTCTAGTCCAGTTTTTTGGAGAGGTGGGAATCTCCCGCCGGCGGAATACTGAGCCCCAAGAGATCAAATCTATAGAATGAAAATCCAACACTGTTACTTTATTCACAGATAAACCAGTTATAATTTTCTTTATTTTAGTTTGTTGATTTAGGAAGGTAAAATAGATGTTCAACTAAGTTATGCCGATCATGTGTTGCGCAATTTGTAGTAGGCTATACTGCGGCTATAGGGCTCCCCATTTTGCTGTGTTATTAATTTTCAAATTCAGTTTCTATTCATGTTATTTTTCTGTGTTTTTGGATACATTAAAATCTGATTTTCCTAATGTTGGTCCAAATTTTAATAAAACGCTAAATGCTTTGTGTTTGCTATTCTAAGCCTTCAAGAAATTGTCTCTTATTTGCTTGCCCGTCACTTGTTTTCACCCATAACTCCTTGGCATCTGTCTTTTTCCTATACTTTACATAAAACTCACATTACTGGATTAGAGGAATTGTGTGAACTGAGCATTCAAGAAAACAGATACATTCCTGTATTTTAGTTCCTACAAACCCAGCACACTCAAAAAGGTATTTTGAATTTACATAAAAAAATTATAATAATGTACATTGGTTGCACATATTATAGTTATGTTTATTCATCATGAGTCATTTCTATTTGATATTCTATGTGTGCAACCCAAGGGTGGTGTGTTCATTAGGGCAATATGGGCAACACACTGCCAAATGTGAAAAGGAGGGATATTTTTTCTAACACGCAACAGTCGTTATCAGTGTTTTAATCTAAATGTTTGACCTGCCACTAAATGTCCAATCAGGCTAAAGTCGTGCTTCACAAGTTCCCGCCCATTTTGGGTGATTTCAGTCAGGTTGAAAATCACCCAAGAAGTCTTCAGACTATCAAATAAAATCATTTTTTTTATATCAGAGCTTTCAATACAATCTCTATGGGTTCCAGGAGGGCTTGCACTTACATGCTTTCGTCATATGTAACTAAGAATAGAGCGGGTAGCAGCTTCAATCAATTCACATACTACTGTCAAGATGGCTGGTGGGAAGTGCGATCGAATGTGGAAATAGTAGACGTTAGAAAAGGTGGATTATTTGCTTTCTCATTCATTTTCTTTGTTGTCTTTGGAGGAAAATTTTTTAAAGGGACTTGGGTTCTCTGATCAATCATTCTAATAACACAAAAGGACAAACTAAAAAAACATTTTGTGTTATTTGGTTTTAAAGAAATTATTTGCTTACGGCAGGTGTATCCAAGAATTCACTATTCTGTTTGCCATGCTTACATTTTGGAGTAGACATAAGTTGGACCAAACAAGGAATTGTGGACACAAAATTTATCCCAAATAATTAGGAAACAATAATGTAGCACAAGTCACATTGGAAGTAGTGCAACTCTATCAATGTTCGAAAAGTTAGTGTATATGGGACAAGATAGCCAGTGCATTCAGCCTATGTGCTGTCTATCGAGCCGAACTTCATCCAAAAATAACTGGATTTTGAAGACTTGGTGAGTCCCCGGTTGGCATCGCAGAATGGACATTAATGTGAGCTTCTCTTCAGATGAGGCAGGGCCAGGCCTATAGACCTCTTGAAGACCATCACATGTTTCCTTTCCCTTTCCTGTCTACATATTCCCTGTCTCTCTTCTATACTTCAATAGGTTTTGCTGTGTTTACTATAGTACATTTTTTTATTCAGGACATGATGTTTGACACAATGTGATGCAAAACAGTTGTGATATAAACAGTTGTATTATTTATTGGCAGTCATTAAAGTTAGAAAACTTTTTGTAGTGTAGGGCTAGGTGGCCACTTTTCTGACATTCTAGGCTACGATAGAGCATTCTGTACTATCACGTAGCCTATCATTCCATCATCCTTGCATATGGCATGTGTAAATAGAAATATTGTCAAATGGTATGTGTGTGTCTATGTGGAAAAGACAAATATATAAAGAGTTTTTTTTGCCATAAGGCCATTCTTGTGGGTACTTCGCTATACTGTGTATCTCGGATGTGGCGAAGATGGCTCAGTGGTTGGGGAGTCAGAATGGAAGTCAAATGTTTGCCGTTGTTTTTCCTGACTGTGCCAAATGTTGTTATGTCCTTGGTCAAGGCACTTTACCCTTAAGTTGCTCCAGTGGAATGTCACTGTACTTACTGTAATTCACACTGGATAAGAGCAATCTACTAAATGACTTATATATAAATGGATGTGTTGATGGATCATGAAATTCTTATGGATGTATAATACATTCTCCCCACCCACCCAATATCACCACCAGCTGTCACTGTAGTGGACACAAAAGGTATCACTCTATGAGTTAATCATCTGGCAACAAATTAATTTACTCTTGTTTAATGTAGCCATTGAATGGATCATCTTAATCATTATCAGAAAAATTAGCCCCCGATAATTTTTTTCAGGAGCCGCCACTGGTGTACAATCAATGTACATGATTATTTTTGTGTAAATTCAACAGCCTTTTTTCAAAGTCCAGTAGATTGATTACATGTATATTACTTATTGCTAATCTTTTGATCTCCCTCCTCATATAACTCTCTTGTGCTGTATGAGATTTCAGCCAGTGCAGTGTAAATTTTAGATTTGTTCTATGTAGTTCAATAATTAGAGGTTGTTTGGGAATTTATATTAGATTACAACGTCATTTTAGTGCAAATGCTTGCCCCAGTAATGCTTTGCACTGATTAGAAAAATAGACTTGAAACGTAAAATTATTCTGGTTCAAGCAAGCTTCGCTTTGCACAACGGCATGCTGTGAAGATCTGTTCAGACATTGAACCTTTTATACTGCCGCATACTCACCTAAAGGATTATTAGGAACACCATACTAATACTGTGTTTGACCCCCTTTTCGCCTTCAGAACTGCCTTAATTCTACATGGCATTGATTCAACAAGGTGCTGAAAGCATTATTTAATAATGTTGGCCCATATTAATAGAATAGCATCTTGAGGTAGGAGATTTGTGGGATGCACATCCAGGGCACGAAGCTCCCGTTCCACCACATCCCAAAGACGCTCTATTGGGTTGAGATCTGTTGACTGTGGGGGCCATTTTAGTACAGTGAACTCATTGTCATGTTCAAGAAACCAATTTGAAATGATCAGTGGTGTAAAAAGTACTTGAATCTTAAAAGTGACTTTAGTAAAAGTAAAAGTCACCAATAAGAAAACTACTTAAGTAAAAGTCTTAAAGTAGCTCATCTTAAATATACTAAGTATCAAAACTATTTATCTGGTGTTAAAATGTACTAAAAAAGTATCAAAAGTAAAAGTACAAAAGTACAAAGAGAGGAAAAGATACAGAAAATGTTTTCTTTCTTGCTCCAAGCTTTATTTATTTACCTACTTCACATTTAACATGAACCATCACTTTGAACTTTTACTTGTGATACAGTAATTATATACTATATGTTTTAGTTTCAAAGTAGTCAAGCCATAATATTTCATAAACCTTTGTAGGACAGTGGGTCTCAAACATCTTAGGTGCCACCAGTCAGTCCATGTACTTAAACTATAACTGAGTGAGCGCATACCTCGATTGTAACGAGTGGTTATTTCAGTCAAACTTCTATCAGCTTGAAGCAGTTGGCCCATTCTCCTCTGACCTCTAGCATCAACAAGGCATTTTCACCCACATGACTGCCGCATACTCTATGTTATTCCCTTTTCACACCATTCTTTGTAAACCCTAGTAATGGTGCGTGAAAATCCCAGTAACTGAGCAGATTGTGAAATACTCAGACCGGCCCGTCTGGCGCCAACAACCATGACACGCTCAAAATTGCTTAAATCACCTTTCTTTCCCATTCTGACATTGTGTTTGGAGTTCAGGAAATTGACTTGACCAGGAATACACCCCTAAATGCATTGAAGCAACTGCCATGTGATTGGTTGAGTAGATCATTGCATTAAGGAGAAATTGAACGGGTGTTCTATGGAATCAGATTTGTGCCAATAATATCAAACAAAACTTTTTGAATATCAAACAAAAATCACTAACTCAATCAAAAAAAATTATCTCAAAAGCAAAACCTAAATCTTGCAAACAAAATATTTTTGTAGTTGTAAACTATTGGTCTTTAATTTGTTTGATAACTGGTAATTTTGTTTACAGTTCCTACTAATTCTTTCACAATGATTAGTCTTTTGCTCTCTCTATCACATTTGCAGTTTCGCTCCCAGCTTTTTCGTTTACGCTTCCAAACTTTTTGATTGCAATTCTGGCACTAACCTCTCACGGGGGTGGGCCTTACAAGAGTGCATCCCCATTGGCTAAAGAGATTTTAAGCGATAGTTCAGTGCCCCGGAAGTTGTTAGGTGCCTTCTTCATCTACGCAATATGGCTTGCAGCGGACAAGTGTTGTGTCCTGTTGTGACAGCTGATAGACCGACAGAGAAATTTCAATCAACCAAAACAAACTACTGGAATAAAAAAAATCATAAAATGTAAGTATTGTATATGTATGGTATCTGTGCTGTAACATTAATAGATGTTGTGTTTTGTTGTCATGTTAAGTTAGATTTAAGTTAAATATACGTTTCAATATCGTTAATGTTAGCTAACGTGTGTGCAACTGTAAACGTTATTACATTGAAGTAACATCTAAGTTTATAGTTGTAACATGCAGAGACATGATCGTAGCTTTAAATGGCATTTTGATTAATATGGAGGTCGCTAAATAAAGACAGTTCGGTAACGTTAACTAACTTTTCTGAAGCCGTTAACGAGCGCTGTCAGTACGAGATGACAAGTTTAATCAGTGCCAGGAATGGGGATACTTTTGACTGTAACTGTATTTCAAGAC
>JACXGM010036304.1:0-11422 GCA_016801145.1 Umbra pygmaea
TGTGCTGCTCTGTGTACGCTGCCTGGGTCTTCCTCTCTTTTTCACTTGATCTTTCTGGGTCTTCACCAGCCTCCATTTAATTTCACAATTTTGCCTAGATCTTTCTCACTCTCAATAGTTATAATGGTAAGAGGGCTAAAACACAATTTTCCTTTGTGTACCCCAGGCTTTTGATATATTCTATTTTATAGCTACTCAGAACATCCACAATATTTCCTCATTATCTTTCCCTATTTTCCATGAAATTCATACATACATAAACACACATTAAAAACACAAAGACACACAGCTTCCTACACAGAAACAGTTGTTATTTGCATCGACAGAGGGAGAAACACATTGGACTGTGTTTATACATCTGTGGCATAGAGATGTGACCCCAGGGCCTTACTGCAGATAGTTAGGAGGGCCCACTACAGGTCAGCAGCTTAGCACCCTATAACCCACTGCTGGCTTGCTTCTAAAGCTAAGCAGGATTGGGCCTGGTCATGCTGCTGGAAGTGGTGTTGGAGTGATTTATTACTAACGAATCCTCTTCATCAGTTTATCTTCATACAAATGGGATGTTTTCATTCTTCAGATGCTATTCTAGCTGACACACTGACAGCTATATGCAGTTACCATTTATGCATTTATCTATATGGTAAACTTGATTAAAAAACAAACACATTCGTCCTTGCCAGTTATTTACCTGTCGCTACAAGTCCACTTGTTTCTATTAACTATTGTTCAAACTCTGTTACTATGACTACTGCAGTATTTAAACATCTAGAGTTTCCCAATAAGTAAATACTTCAAATAACACTGTTTGTTTGCACCCTTATCTTTATTCACTATAGTAATATTCTTCATATATTAGTATTTTTTTATACAGAAACGTGTTGTTATTCATTGTTGTTTAGTTGTCGCGATGGATCTTCCAGGTAAGCATTTAGTTAAATAATCCACACATAATGAATATCAAGTGTTTTCTGTTTAGACAAAAACAAAATGTGAAACTTGTTTTTATTAATTAGTCATGAAACTTTTGAATTTCTTAGCACATGAGAGGAAAACATTTTTCCCTTGCAGCCCACCTCATCTCTGTAACCCCTCCACCTCTTCCAAACATATAGTATGAGCACCCCATGCCACATTTCCAACTGTCTTACGTACAGAATGTACCTAATTTTCATCACATGATGTTCTTTGCCCACTTCCATTCACATGGGTTTCTCTCCCAAGTCACTGACAGTAGAGCTGAGACCTGCGGAAGGTGTCTGCTCATCTGGTCTGTTGTGACAGCAGAGGTGACAATGACACACACAGATCTAATGTGTTCAGTCAGGACCAGACAGGCCAGGCCACAGTGGAGAAAGAGGCTGACGGATGGTCTGATTTGACCTGCAGGCACACACTGTCAGGATACTATCTATAGGCTGTCCTGTCTATCCCCACATCCTAACTATACCCCCACCCTATCTATACCTTTCGTCCTATCTATACCCCTTGTCCTGGTTATACCCCCGTCCTGTCTATACCCCTCATCCTGTCTATACCCCTGTCCTGTCTATACCCCTATTCCTATCTATACCCCTAGTCCTATCTATACCCCTAGTCCTATCTATACCCCTCGTCCTAGCTATACCCCCGTCATGTCTATACCCCTCGTCCTATCTATAGCCCCCATCCTGTCTCTACCCCTCGTCCTATCTATTGCCACAGTTTTGTCTACAGAATGTCCTGTTAATACCTTTGTTCTGCCTGTACTCTTGTCCTGTCAATACCCATGACCATTCTAAAACACATCCTGTCAATAACTCTGTACTGTCTATACCCCAGACCGACAGACAGTCAGACAGACTGACAGACCGTTCATGGCTGCCCTGCTTGGCCTACACTGCAAAAAACATTTAAAAAAGATTGTTGTTCCATTGGCAAAAGATTATTTGTCTTGTATTCAAGTTATTATAAGTTTTTAGTAAATATGGTCTGAAAATCTGTGTAATTTATCTTCGTGTATTTCAAGCAAACATTCACTTAAATATAGTTTTTTTTGTCTTATTTAGCAGTGTACAGCAGTTGTAAACCATAGCCCTGTTCATACCAGATTCAACCAAGTGTCCTTTCTACTGATCTAATTCACTTTAGGCCAGTTACCCATGCTTCCTGTGGTGCCCTAGGCCCTTGATCACTAACATACAGACATTGCCAAAAGTGTTATTACCCATGCATTTTTTTCAGATAATACACCATTCACCCGTAGAAGTGATATTAAATGGTGTTCCATGGTAGAAGACCCAGGAAGACCCCACTTCTAAGAGAGAAACTGAAAAAAGTCTGACTGGAGTTTGTCAAAATGCATGTGGACAAGCCACAGTTTTGGTAAATCACAACAACTCCATATTTATGTATTGACATCACTAACGTGAAACACAGAGTAGGCCCAGGGATGTGTTGGGGTTGCATTGCTGCCTCTGACACTGTTTTTTTTAATCTGTGCAGGACACAATGAAATCAGAAGACAATTTATTATATCATGAATCAAAAGCAAAGTTTCTGTTTTATTGAATGTGAAATAAAGAATGGTGGATACCTTTAATGATTGTGAAAGGGAGACACTCCAGTCCTCAAACACCTCAAAATCATTTTCCAGGTCATTTTCACAATATCGTAGTAAAAAAACACATTTTCACTGCGTTCTGTTCTTCCTAAGCTGTCCTCCTTAAGTTTTTGAGTTCACGGATCCCTGAATGAAACTACAGGGGAGGAGATCATAAAACTGCGTACTCTGTCCTTGAATAGGCATACTGTTTGTTAGAGCATCCAAGTTTTGATGCACACATGAAATTAGGAGTTTTGAAAACGTTTTTTAGCATTGGGACATGGAAATGTTTTTGCTTTCAACCATCTCCTGCCAAGATGACTACATCTGTTTGTTAGATGATTTGAGGTTCGACGCTCAAATGGACCAATGTGTTTTTGAAAAAAGAGCCAGGCCAGATGGAGGACCAAATTATCACAGGTAAGGAGCTGATAAAACATCTACTTTGCTGGGGTTAGCCATTATTAGCTCCAATGTAGCATCTTGTAATTGTGTGAATACTTGGAGGAAAGAATGTAAAAGTATATATTTAAAGCCAGGGTAGTTGTATACTTTTTGATGGAATTGTTTGGAAATAATGAACGAAAGACAAGTTAGTGCAATGGTTGAGTGGCTAACTGGCTACATACAAACTAGTACATTTTAATGGGGTTTCCTTCCAGCCAGCACCTGGCCTATTTGGAGTGGAGGTAGCATCATTAGCTTTAATGTAGCTATCAGTGATTGTGTAAATACTTGGAGGAACATAAAATAAAAAATTATCTTTTGCAGATTCTGGCTAAATCTGTACCTAATGAAGGGTTGTAGGGCTTATGCCTCTGGGATGATATTGTGACTGCTAGTAAATGTTACATATTGCAGTGTATAATTTCTAGCTAGAAGCCAAGGTCCTTACGCTGAATTTGACTCCACCGAATCGACTCGCAGTGCGCTGTTCGCATTGAATTCTGGACGTTGTGGTATTTCAAGTAAAATCCGATACAGAACCAACCGAACTGTACATATACAGGAACAGCACTGTATATGAAGTTAATCAGTGTAGAGTATCGTTTTTAAATATTATATTTAAAATGTTATATTTACTTTGGAATTGTCCTTTAGTGAAAAAAAGCAGTAGACTGAGTCATGCAAGCCAAAACGATTCACACTGATACAATGTTCAAGCAAATGCCTATTTACTGCCAAGTAAATATGTATAAGCTTGCACTTTCAATCGTACAAAAATCAATAACACACAAGGGACACTAGGGCAAGGGAGAATATATACACAAGGACATCAGCACAACACAAGACAGGTGCGTAAATCGGGTGGTGATCTCAGTAGACCAGTGACGATGACAACTGGAGCTGACGCGCACCAAGCGGGGGAAACAGAATGGGAAGACTACAATACCAAAGGCTTTTTTCGATTTCTACTTAGTTCAGAGGAAGAGTAGGGTACCAAGCATAGAAATTTTATTATTAGAAGTGCCATTCCAATGCAAATAAATGTAGCAGAATGGTCAGACCAGTAGCCATTTTTATGTGTACCATTCCATTGCAAAGATCTAGCGGCCTACTTCCGCATTAAACCGATTTGCGTGTTGTTACCGTGACAACTAACGACAGTCGCCATTGTTTTGTGCACTAATCGAATGACCAAGCAAAACATTTTTTATAAGGCTTCTATAGATTTAATTTCTATGGTACCAACACTTTTGGCTACATCTGTACATACTGTATACTCCTTAATATATTTCAAGGGGTTGTTCTGAGTAATTACACATACATATTCATTTAATGTTATTAATATTTTGAATAGGCCCTGTTATAAAAACAGACACACAGAAACCATACTTGTCCTAATAACACAACTAATTGGCATCGCAATCAGATAAACATTTTTAGAAAGCCAGCTTTCTTTTCTTTGTAAAATCACAATTTATTTTTTAAACAATCAAATGTAAAGGGGGGCAATATGAGAACAAATTTGGGAACCCCCGGTATGGACAATTTAAAGATTCCTTGTGATGTGTTTCTGATCTCACAAGTCTATAACCTCCACATAAAGGTGAAGATCAGGACAAACGTATGCGAGAGGCAAGTATACCCAGGGCCCATGTGCACTAGGGGGAAACAGCTCAGCCAGCCGTAGAGGTCAAGGGCCAATTGGAGGACATGTTTTCCTCAGAGACTACCACTTGCGTTTGGTCAGCTGTCGAAGTAGTCGTGGCTTATCTCGCCCCAGGTTAAGAAACAGCATGCTGTGACTCATAAAAAATATTTACAAATCATTGTGTTTTGTTCCCAGTTCTGTTGATAATGAAAATGCAAAGATGTCTCGGTTAGTTAATTAAGTTGGCCGTTTATTTTTTGTCTCGTCAGTTCGACTCACCTACAAACAAGTATTAGCATTTGACTTTCTGATGGGAAAACAGAACAATGCCATAGGTGTTGGTAACCTTGACAACTGGACTCTGTTGTGGGCTCTAGTGATTAACACCTGGTGAGGTTTGATACATGGCTTATTGTGAAGTCTCCACAGGGCACTTAATAGGGATTTAGATGAGGCTGACATTCCAGCTTGCATTCAGCCGTCTGTGCTAAGCAATAACTGGTCACACAGCCTGCTTGTGCAATTTTAGTGACTGGCAGCAGTGGCGTCTTCTTAAAAACAGAATGAAGAGACCTGGGTCATTGGAAGGCTCCTTTCCCTAGAGTGAAACAGTTGCTTTATTTTAGACATTTAGAGTGGGTAAAAATACAGCGAAATAGCCCTAACATTTTTTACTGCCATATTTTTCACAAAATAACATCTGAAAATAGCGACAACAGCAATAGCGTCAGTGAATCAAGTTGACATGATCTGAGATGACAGAAAGACTAATGTTTGATAATTACTGGAGCAGATATGTAAAGTGACTTTTTTTCTAGAAAGCACTTGTGGTTTCAATAGTCTGAGGGCAACACCACACATCATGTTGTCAACCCTTGTAACAAAAGCAATATGAAACACACTTCCTAAAATGTCTGTCCCTCACACCAGTTATTCATTTATTATGAATCCCCTTCCAGCATTTATTTTCACACATTTCTATTTTGACGTATGGCAACAGAAAGTATCATTAATCTATGAAGCACTGAATCTTTGAATCCCTGTTCATTATCCGCTGAGCAATTGTTCCTTGAAACACACAAGTTCCTTGATACAGCTTCCCGATTTACGTAGCTTCTCCACCACACTTTCAACAAAGTAAAAGTCTTCTCCAAAGATAGCCACATCTACAGACGGCTGCTGTGCATTCGTCTGCTTGTGTGTCCCCAAAATAACCCCCTACTCCCTTTATTTTACTTTACGATTGACTACAAACCAAAGAAAAACACTGGAAAATAGGGGGTGATTTGGTGCGTCTTGTGTTGCAGGTTCAGAAAGTGAAGCGTCCTTCCACCAGACCTGTACCACGTCAACCTTTATTCTGACAACACCCACTTATCCCTGAGGCTGGTTCCCCAAACGACCAGTCCAGGAGGTCCTCCTCACCAGCCCCCCCAAAAATGTAAACAGCTCCAAAAACCCGCAGTCATACGAAAAATTCCAAAGCCTTTGAATTTCAACGCAAAATGCATTTCTATCATGTTTTTTTTGTCCTTGTTCCTCAGCAGTGCAAAAAAAGAAAGAATATAAGAGGATTTTTTTAACAAATATTTCTTTTAAACAAAAACAATAAATAGAGTTGTCTGCCATATATTTATGTATATCATCATAATGTAAATTGTGGTGTGTGTATATAGTGTGTATATACACTTTGTGTGTGTTGTTAAGGGGGCACTACATAAGCACACAGCTCTTAGCGCGGTCCTTCCGCATGTTTGGGGCAGGGTCCAGGGCGTCAGTCCGACTAGGCAGTGGGGGCAGGGGTAGCTGGGACACCCGTTTCAGGCCCCTTCGGGAGCTGCTGCGTTTTAGCTGCGGCTTGTGTGGTCGCCGGACCGATGCTAGTGTAGTGATGTGAAACACGTCTCGGACGCTGTTTTCTGACACCTTGGAGGTGCACTCCACGTATGCCACCGCCCCTATCTGACGGGCCAGACCGCTGCCCTGAGGAGAGAAAGGACACAAGTTGGTTAGAGACCATCAGCCACACATTATCATCACACTCCTGTTGAGAACAGTGTCAAAACAGACTCTTTCCATTTGAGAAACCTGGGAGAAGATGGACCATAGCAAGACATCTATGATACCAAATAAATGTAGAAAAAGAAAATCAGGAACCACAGGAGGAGAAAAGTCTAAAACATCATGTCTACAGAACAGAGAAAGTGGTTTAAACATCATGTCTACAGAACAGAGAAAGTGGTTTAAACATCATGTCTACAGGTCAGAAATACTGTTGGTCTAAACATCACGTCTACAAAACAGAGATACTGTTGGTCTAAACATCACGTCTACAGAACAGAGATACTGTTGGTCTAAACAACATGTCTGTAGAACAGAGATACTGTTGGTCTAAAGATCATGTCTAAAGAACAGAGACACTGGTTTAAACATCATGTCTACAAAACAGAGATGCTGTTGGTCTAAACATCATGTCTACAAAACAGAGATACTGTTGGTCTAAACATCACGTCTACAGAACAGAGATACTGTTGGTCTAAACAACATGTCTGTAGAACAGAGATACTGTTGGTCTAAAGATCATGTCTAAAGAACAGAGACACTGGTTTAAACATCATGTCTACAAAACAGAGATACTGTTGGTCTAAACATCACGTCTACAAAACAGAGATACTGTTGGTCTAAACATCACGTCTACAGAACAGAGATACTGTTGGTCGAAACAACATGTCTGTAGAACAGAGATACTGTTGGTCTAAAGATCATGTCTAAAGAACAGCGACATTGGTTTAAACATCATGTCTACAAAACAGAGATACTGTTGGTCTAAACATCATGTCTACAAAACAGAGATACTGTTGGTTTAAACATCATGTCTACAGAACAGAGATACTGTTTGTCTAAACATCATGTCTACAGAACAGAGACACTGTTAGTCTAAACAACATATCTATAGAACAGAGATACTGTTGGTCTAAACATCATGTCTACAGAACAGAGATACTGTTGGTTTAAACATCATGTCTACAGAACAGAGATACTGTTGGTCTAAACATCATGTCTAAAGAACAGAGATACTGTTTGTCTAAACATCATGTCTACAGAACAGAGATACTGTTTGTCTAAACATCACGTCTACAGAACAGAGATACTGTTGGTCTAAACATCACGTCTACAAAACAGAGATACTGTTGGTCTAAACAACATGTCTGTAGAACAGAGATACTGTTGGTCTAAAGATCATGTCTAAAGAACAGAGATACTGGTTTAAACATCATGTCTACAAAACAGAGATACTGTTGGTTTAAACATCATGTCTTCAGAACAGAGATACTGTTTGTCTAAACATCATCTCTACAGAACAGAGACACTGTTAGTCTAAACAACATATCTATAGAACAGAGATACTGTTGGTCTAAACATCATGTCTACAGAACAGAGATACTGTTGGTCTAAACATCATGTCTAAAGAACAGAGATACTGTTGGTCTAAACATCACATCTACAGAACAGAGATACTGTTGGTCTAAACTTCACGTCTACAAAACAGAGATACTGTTGGTCTAAACAACATGTCTGTAGAACAGAGATATTGTTGGTCTAAAGATCATGTCTAAAGAACAGAGATACTGGTTTAAACATCATGTCTACAAAACAGAGATACTTTTGGTCTAAACATCATGTCTACAAAACAGAGATATTGTAGGTTTAAACATCACGTCTACAGAACAGAGATACTGTTGGTCTAAACAACATGTCTGTAGAACAGAGATACTGTTGGTCTAAAGATCATGTCTACAGAACAGAGATACTGTTGGTCTAAACAGCATATCTATAGAACAGAGATACTGTTGGTCTAAACATCATGTCTACAGAACAGAGATACTGTTGGTCTGAACATCACGTCTACAGAACAGAGATACTGTTGGTCTAAAGATCATGTCTACAGAACAGAGATACTGTTGGTCTAAACAACATATCTATAGAACAGAGATACTGTTGGTCTAAACATCATGTCTACAGAACAGAGATACTGTTGGTCTAAACATCATGTCTTAAAAACAGACAGTTGGAAGGTGGACCTGCCCCACATCTAATGTATAATCCTTTAGACTCATGTTCTATCTGTCCTTAGTTCTCTCTCTATATCTTTATCTATGTCTTCTCTCTTTCTCTCCTGTTTGATTGGAGCAGAAGCCCACCAACATAGAGGGCTCTCTACTTCCCCACAAGGTCAGTGTTATCAGAGCTGACTACTTGAAAAGACTCATTGAAGTGGACAGCCTTCAGCAACATCAGGTTTCAGAGTCCAACGCTACCGTATTTACCCTCTCCTGCTCCCTCTGTCTTGTTAGTAGGCATCCGGATTGTGTCTAGGCAGGATTAGGTCTGCTTCCGTGTTTTGCTTTGGTTAGCGTGTGAACACGGAGCCGTGCGGGGACAGCCCAGCACTTATGCAAACTGGGAAGAAAGTGCATTTCCCATTGCAGCTGACTCTGGAGGGAACATGCCGTGGCAGAGAGAAAGCCATAAAGACTGATGTTATCCATGCCTCCTACACACCGACCAACATGGAGTACAGGAGGAGAATCTTTACGTTTCTATTTGGTTTATTAGACAGATGGGTTGAGAGAGAGCGAGGGGTGAAAAAAAGGGAGGGATGAAAGTTGAGAGAGAAAAACAACGTTTGAGGCAGAGGAAGTGAGGGAGCAAAGGGGCTTCGGTAGAGAAGGGCCCTATCAGATTATGGGCAGATGGGTGGGAATTGTGCGCAGTTCACCCTGCGGTCACCGGGCATGACTCCTCAACTTTGCCACCAGAATTTCATTTGTGATCAGCAACAGGACAACCAGGGGATATTGGATTAGATGAGTAGACATTGGTGTCTGGCAGCCTGCCTGGCACTTCTATGTGACACAGATTCTCGGCAACTTTAGACAAGTCTGAACACGATGCAACGGTCGCAGCCTACGACAAAATAGTCTGTATGAACAAAAAGAAATCGCATTAAAATTTGTGTTTAAACATCGGTCCATTTTTAATAAGCTCAACGCTTATATTATATTCTCTTTGTTTGTCTAGGCTATTTACATGCTTTTTCCTGTTTTTGGACAGTTGGACCTGGATCTGTTTATTGCCCCTCAGCCAGCTCACGTCCAGCCATGGAAAAAGAGCCCCTTTGTTCCAGAGGCTTTTGTGTGTGTTTGTGTGTGTTTGTGTGTGTGTGTGTGTGTGTGTGTGTGTGTGTGTGTGTGTGTGTGTGTGTGTGTGTGTGTGTGTGTGTGTTTGTGTGTGTGTGTGTGCAGTGAAACAGCCCCCCTTTTGAGGATGTCAGACACAGCGGAGCACAAAATGAACACGCAAAAAGCTGATTAAAATTCTCAGATTTACAGACCCGTTTATCACCCCACCAACACCAATTTCCCTAGGCTAGACGACATGGGAGTGGGCGACGAAAGGCTTCCCTCGTTAATCAAAGTCAGTTTTGTATTCATTCTGCTTTTTCTAAGTCCCTAAATCTGCATGAATATTTCATCTCAGGCAAGCGCTTGTCCTGGCTCCTGAGACATAACCCCTTTACCTAGCTAGCAAGCCTAGCCCATCACCCCCGTGACCCCATTCATATCACCCAGCCTCTACACCCTCTGTCAGCATATGACAGTAGGAATGCGGACCAGAACAATATGCAGGTTGGGGTGTTTCTGTGTGCTGTGTGCTGTGGACATGATGTCCCTTATCCAGCCCCTGTAGAGTTCACTCTGGTTCAAACTATAGAAGCCTGACTCCCTGATTCAGTTTCTCTCTGACTCTACATTCCAGTAATTTATTTTCTAAACTCTCTGTGTTGTTCCACTGCTTACCTGCTCGTGCGTGACGGGGATGAGGCGCTGTTTGGACAACTCTCTCAGCGTGGTCATGTCCGTCCTCATATCCAGCTTACAGCCCACCAAAACCACTTTGGCATTGGGACAGAATTCTTGCGTCTCCCCCTGCCACTGTAGAACAGAAAGAAAGACAGACAGACACAGACAGAAAGAAGGAAAGACAGACAGAAAGACCGAGATTAGTAATGAAACAGAAGCAGAAAGTTCAAACTTGGTCAAATCCTAGATCTTGTCTTGATGTTGATTTTCCTCGTACAACCATGAAACCAAATTGTCAGTGTCAGATTAAATTTCCTCCAGTTTGACATTGTCTGGGACAGCAGCAGTGGTCATCAGTCAGGCATCAGTCCTCACCAAGAGAACAGCCCACACACTGGACCTTTACATTCCCTGCCCCAAAATACACTGACCTGCGACCCCCAGGACTACCCAGAATCCTCAGCTGCTCGAGGATGAGGTTAAAGGACCAACATTTATTTGTCTTGTCAAACCTGTCTGGCATTTACAATAGGTTCTCATTAGTCTGAGTAAATGTAAATGAAAGCGCGGCACACTGAGAGGTCGGCTCTACACTGAGAGGTCGGCTCTACACTGAGAGGTCTGCTCTACACTGAGAGTTCTGCTCTACACTGAGAGTTCTGCTCTACACTGAGAAGTCTGCTCTACACTGAGAGTTCTGCCCTACTCTGAGAGGTCTGCTCTACACTGAGAAGTCTGCTCTACACTGAGAAGTCTGCTCAACACTGAGAGGTCTGCTCTACTCTGAGAGTTCTGCTCTACACTAAGAAGTCTGCTCTATACTGAGAAGTCTGCTCAACACTGAGAGGTCTGCTCTACTCTGAGAGTTCTGCTCTACAC
>JACXGM010036305.1:0-11427 GCA_016801145.1 Umbra pygmaea
AATCAATGCAAATTTTTGGGCGTGTTATTTAAATTACGATGGTTTTCAACCGTCTGATTTATCAACAGCCGCTCATTCGTACGCTGGAATTGGAGTGATACGAAAGTTTTGTAAATCACACGTGAGTCTCGTCGTAAGATGATTTCTGCGCTCAGATCTACACTGGTTTCTACGCACGTTTGATGAATGAGGGCCACTGACACTACATGCACCTGCCTCTCCTGCTGCACCTGTGCTGATTGCCACCCTCCTGTTTATTAGGGAGGTGAAGGCAGTCAGTCTTCGCCGAATAATTGTTGATTACACACTCTGCTCTCCTGAGGATTCGTTCCTGTTAAACCAAGCCCAGCTATCCTACCTGCCAGCGGTTTCAGGTCTATCTGCCGGTCCTCTCCTGGGACCCCAGTTCTGCCACACCACTCCTCCATACCGGGGACCTGCTAGACTTACCTGCTAAAGGGCCTGAGCCATCTACTCACCAGTGGTCACTTAGCCAGCCGTGCCGGTCCTGTTAGTTGATCCCTGCCAACTACCACCTCACAATCACCTCTACCAGTACAGTACAAACCTACCCACCTACCTCCAGCTTCAAGACTGCTGTGCCTACACACCCGGATACGCACTTCACCATCATTTCACTACGTTTGGTTCATTCCATTACCTGCCCATTTCCCATTCAACAATAAACATAATCTGTTATTATTTCACTTACCTGTGTCTGTCTACACTTTGGGATCCTCTCCAGTTCCAAAACCCCCTGAGGTCCTGACAGATACTTACTGCATATATTATTTGTATTTTTCCTGGTTGTTACCCATTTATTCCTCAAATAATATGAATTGTTCCCGTTTAATTGCATGTAAGTACTTTATAGGTAAAATATAATTACCTAGCCTGGGAGAATTTACATAAAATACAGAGTATGGCCTGCACTAATGTGGCAATGACAGGGTCCATCTGGTCCTTCTGTTTTCTGTTTTGACAGAAGGACACTGTCATTGGCAAATGAAAATTTAAACGGCTACTGAATGTTCAAATTTTACCAGCCACTCAATAGATTACTATAGTTTTTATGGCTGGTGAGTGAACCAATTCTATTAGCCATCTGCATATTTTACCAGCATTTGGCTGGTAAATAGTGCTAATTTTGAACCCTGTATGTTACAGTACTGTTCATAGAAACTGCTGTTTTTTTCCATCTGGCCCACTCCTTAACTATTAGACAGATGTACTGTAGGCCTAACTAGTTCTGAGAAGACTGTCTGGAATACATCAAGGGATGTTGAAACAAGCTAGCATCATTACAGAAATGATACAATGTTACGTTAGTTATGGTAAACTGGAATACATCAAGGTATGTTAAAAAAGCAAGTATATTTACAGTAATAATACAATGTAAAATGTATTAAAGTAGACTGGAATACATCAATGGATGTTGAAACAAGCTAATATCATTACAGTAATGATACAATGTTACATATATTATAGTAGACTGGAATACATCAAGGCATGTTGAAACAAGCTAGTATCATTACGATAATGACACAATTTTACATGTATTTTAGTAGATTGGAATACATCAAGGTACTGTGTGTGGAAAAAAGCTAGTATCATTACAGTAATTAATCAATGTTACATGTATTATAGTAGATTGGAATACATCAAGGGATGTTGAAACAAGCTAGTATCATTACAGTAATTATACAATGTTACATGTATTATAGTATATTGAAATACATCAAGGGATGTTGAAACAAGCTATTATCATTACAGCAATTATACAATGTTACATGTATTATAGTAGACTGGACTACATTAAGGGATGTTGAGACAAGCTAGTATCATTACAGTAATGATACAATGTTACATGCACTATAGTAGACTGGAATACATCAAGGTGTGTTGAAATGAGAAGAACTACAACATTCAGACACGTTGCTCACGTCACATCTACGTCGTCAGGCCCAGCCTGAGGCTGCGCAGTACGTTCGGCTACCACCGAAAAGTGCTTTTAATTGACTTCATTTGCTCTCCATAGGAATAAGTGGCGTCTGTTCGGCAATTAATTTATACTGTCAATGGGAATGAATAGCAGTGCTTCGTCCATTCATTTATACTGTCTATGGTCCAGATAAGTAGTCGATTCACTAACAGCAGTTGTACTGCCAGATTGGAATGAACCCAAACTATATTCCTGATTAAAATATAATTATATATTCTTATTTCCCGTGTTCTTATTGTTCAATTTAGGATCCAATTTTTTCGTGGTGGCTATGAGCATGTTAGAAAAGCAAAGCTTGATTCAAAATCTTTAATTGGCATTGTAGCAGATTTTAAAAGCCCAGACCCCTATTTCATGGCATAGATTCCAACAATATATGTTTACCCGTTTGAGAGCTGCCACGCGTTTGTTATATTTGTTTTGGGGAAGTGAAAAGTATTTGATTAATTACTTGTGCTTTGCACAACCTGATTGCGGGCTTAGCCCCCGTAAGACAAATACTAGAATCACCTTTTAAATTCTCAAATTTGTCGCATATCAAAGACTATGTTTTATAAATTCAAAAGATAGCCTACGTTTTGGTTGCGCATTGTAACGTAACCAGAGGTAACAAGAAATCAGGTGTCCCAGATTTTCGTAAAAAGGCTGTAAATCAGACTTGCATCCTCAGTGGATAGTTGGTGATGACGTTATGGTTTCCATGACATTTTCGTTGTTTGGACGGAGTTCCAATAATCTTACCGCATTGAAGATAGAATTGTGGCGTCTTACAAGTTAACACATTCCAAACACACATTAATTTAAAATCCTATTGGGCATATGTTGTATAGTTTCCGCGTGTACTTCTATTTCTATCATTTATTTGGTTTTGAAATGTTAATGGTTAATTATTAACCAATATAAATATGTATTTACATTAACACGCTACTGAGGGATATGCATAAGAGAACTGTCAAACTGGGCATTTAAGATCACACATACTGGCACTTTTTCCGGAGCCACCCTGTCCCCAAGACAACTCAGTCATGAGTGCCAATGGGGATACGTTTTCAACTGCTTCCCGGTGGTTTTCGTCAAACATCTTCATAATCTTTGTGGTGGTACTGGTCCTCGTCCTCGTGGTAATAGGATCCGTGTGCTGCCTCGTCAGACAAAATAGAAACCGCAGGAATACAGCAGAGTGAGATACGATTGGATCATTGGATAATCAAATTCTGGCATATTGCATGGAGGTTCATTTTTTAATCAAAAATTTGTTTGAATGCATAGTTTAACAAAGTATATCGCATGTTTTACAGAAGAGTGACTGAAATAGAGATAATCTCCCCAGGGAATGGACTGGAGAGTGAAAACCAGGCTAAATTCACACTTAAGATCAAGACTGATCAGAGGCATGCCACCCAGCTGGTGGGGATGCTAGTGGGGAGAGTGTGTCACTTGGAAAGACCAGGCCCAGACATTCCAGAGGCACCAGCTACTTCAAGCACATCGCCCGCTGTATCATCACCCCCTGATAGAATTCCATCACCTGCACCACCTCCTGTACCACCAGAGAACATGCCGAACAACGATTGTGTGTCCCAGCCAACGCCACAGACACCTGTGTCCATGAACACGACAAGTCCCCATCCATACTACCTCAACAATCCTAAGAGTCCATCGTCAAGAGAGGAGTTTGCCTCAAACGAGGAAGAGGATGACGATAGGTTTTTCTATGTGGGTGAGGAGGTATCGTCTGAAAAATACAGAATCACAGATCAATCTACTTCATATTGAAGGCTAAGCCATAGTCAAACACTTTAATAAAACAAAAGTATTGCAAATAATCCAATGAATAAGGTTATATCATTTGGTTCGAGGGAAATCCTTGATTATTGTTAGATTGTTTGTATTGTTTATACAAGCCTACGGTTACACGATATTGCTGGCACAATATGGTAGGGGCAAGGTCCAGGTACGCACACTGACAGACTTCTGGTTTTAGATGCGCTACAAAGCGATATTCATTGCTCTTTTTCTCTTCACCATCCTGCTCATCATATACAGTATACATCCTATACATCGTATAAATCCTCTGGTATATATGCTGAGATGACTGCATCTAAACAGGCAAAGTTCACTTATCAAGATTCCAGAAGTGCCCAAGGTAAAGAAACGTTATTGACTCTTCATATATTGTGGCTCGTTACGCTTCTCATCCATTGAATCTTGACAGTAATATTTTTTACCATTTAACTTTTAAATTATACCATAATGATGCTACTTAAGTTGGTTAGGCTACTTGAATGACTGCTTATGTTGATAAAGGTCAATGTAATGTGATGGGACATGTTGTTAGACATTTTGCTATCACTTTTTTATTTTAATCAATCATTCAAATGTATTTTATAAACCCCTTTTTACAACTGCAGTTGTCACAAAGTGCATTTATAGATACCCATCCTAAAACCTCAAAGAGAAACAAGTGATGCAATGTGGCTAGGAAAAACTCCCTAGTAGGTGGAACCTAGGAAGAAACCTAGAGAGAGGCTGGACTCAAGGGGGTGGCCAGTCCTCTTCTCTCTGTACCAGTGGGGAATAGTAGTTTAATTCAGTATTTCAAAAACTGCCCTTTCCAGAAGATCTCAAGGTTCCAAGGTGACAACCAGACTCCAGGTTTAGTTGCTGACTGCGTGCCTCCAGCTGACAAGTGCTGCAGAAGCCCCATTAGCGATTGGCCAGTGTTATCCGCGAGATTTCCTGGTCTTACATTGCTCTAGACACTCCCTCCAGTGTCTATGTGGGCTGTATACATACAGTTTAATCTGCAAAGGAAAGCATAGGTATTGTAACAGACTTACACAAATTATAAATATGTAATGCCCTATTTGTAGTTTAAATGATGACTGAATAGTGAGTGCCTCAATAGGGTACTGTATGTTTGAGTTACACAAGTAGTAAAATAAAAACAAATCAGACTTTTCAGAAATGAAGCCTGCTGACAGACATAATAATATGTTACATATATCAATTCAAATTTGATACTACAAACCAGATATTATAAATGGTTTTAGAAATATATTTACAAAAATGTTATGACATAATGAGTCACTTTTGGTAGAAAAGATTAATGCAGTTCGAACTTAAGGAGAGAGCCTAGATGTTCATAGTTATTTAGGACTGGATATTCCCAAATGTACAATAAGATGACTCCTGTGGTATTTATTGTGGCAAGAAAAAATATGTGAACCCTTTGAAAGTACATGGATTTCATAAATTTGTAATTAAACTTGATGTCAAAGTGACACAGTTGCCCCCCCCCCCCCGGATGTGATGGGCCAACTTGCCACGCCAGCATCAGAGGCCCCGCCCGAATCGTCGCCAGTGCCCGGAAAAGGTCAGGTTAGGAACTTGTTGCGTCCTCCAGTGTAAGTGTACATGTATTTCTGTATTACCTGTTTTGTGTTCCTGTTTTCTGTGTGTTTGTCTTTGCTCTGTGTCTGTTCCCCACAAGTGGCGCAAATCAGTCCGATTATCATTTATCAATGACTCCTCTTTTCCATAATCCGGTGCACCTGGTCCCAGTCATCACAGCAATCTCTTCATGCCCTCCAACAGTTAGACCTGGGCGGACCACCCCCAGTATTTTGGTTTAGGTCACCTCATCCGTGTGCCAGTTAGGTTATATGTGTTTTGATTTATGTTAGGATAGGTTAGGGATGGGGCTTTGAAATTTCTTTATTTTCCCATCCAGCCCCTTTTCCCAACCTATTATGTCATTAGTACCGTGTGTCAAATAAAGCCCCAGTTTATACGGTAGCAACTGTGTCTTTGTCCTTACTCACACCCATGACCCCATACCTCTTTTGCTGACATCCTGGGGTCTTAGAGCAGTGGGGTGTCAGGTCTCCATCCTACGGGAGCTAGATTGTAACAAACTTCATTTAATTTAATCCACAAGTAGATTTTATGCACAATACACATAAAACGTAATGCTATAGGTACAATCAGAGTTGATCAGAGATGTTTTATTACTTATCGATAGGAGTGTTTTGAATATGTATGTGTGAATATGTATGTGTGGCTTAATTTCACTGATATTGGTTGAGGACTGTCAAGACACCTCCGGTTGTTTGGGAGAGACTTCATCAGCCTGGTACCAATGATTGTACAAAGACTGTAATGATGTTTCACATTCGAAACGGTTTGTACACTCGAAACAGTATGTGACATTGAATGTTGGTGTGTGAATTAATTCCGACCTAGTGGGGTTAACAGTCATAGTTTTTCATTTTATTTCACCTTTATTTAACCAGGTTAATTGATTGAGAACAAGTTTTCATTTGCAATCGCGACCTGGCCAAGATAAGACGGAAGGTGCAGGCGACTTGAAGTTACACACAGAGTACAAACATTCAAGTGTGCAGTTACACAGTTAACATAATGCTGTCATTTTTGTTAGCCAATTCAGTTCAGCCAATTCATTTTCTGTAAATGTCATCTGGATCCTACAGAATATATTGTTTCTTCTTCTTTGGCTTATTAATACCACAAATGATAATATCACTATATCTGGTGTAGTGTCAAATAATATTGTTTTCTTACTTGTATGGTGTGAACCCTGCATATCTGAAAGCTGTGTTATATGTGGGGTTTGTGTGTGGTACAGTGCCTTGCGAAAGTATTCACCCCCTTGAACATTTTGACCTTTTGCCACATTTCCGGCTTCAAACATAAAGATATAAAACTAAAAATTTTTGTGAAGAAGCACCAACAAGTGGGACACAATCATAAAGTGGAACAAAATTTATTTCAAACTTTTTTAACAAATAAAAAACTGACAAATTGGGCGAGCAAAATTATTCAGCCCCTTTACTTTCAGTGCAGCAAACTCTCTCCAGAAGTTCAATGAGGATCTCTGAAAGATAAAAATGTTGACCTAAATGATTATTGATGATAAATAGAATCCACCTGTGTGTAATCAAGTCTCTGTATAAATGCACCTGCTATGTGAAAGCACAGAGAGCATCATGAAGAACAAGGAACACACCAGGCAGGTTCGAGATACTGTTGTGGAGAAGTTTAAAGCCGGATTTAGATACAGAAAGATTTCCCAAGCTTTAAACATCCCAAGGAGCACTGTGCAAGCGATAATTTTGAAATGGAAGGAGTATCAGACCACTGCAAATCTACCAAGACCCGGCCGTCCCTCTAAACCTTCAGCTCATACAAGGAGAAGACTGATCAGAGATGCAGCCAAGAGGCCCATGATCACTCTGGATGAACTGCAGAGATCTACAGCTATGGTGGGCGAGTCTGTCCATAGGACAAAAATCAGTCGTATACTGCACAAATCTGGCCTTTATGGAAGAGTGGCAAGAAGAAAGACATTTTTGAATAATATCCATAAAAAGTGTCGTTTAAAGTTTGCCAGAAGGAGACACACCAAACATGTGGAAGAAGGTGCTCTGGTCAGATGAAACCAAAATTTAACTTTTTGGCAACAATGCAAAACGTTATGTTTGGTATAGAAGCAACACAGCTCATCACCCTGAACACACCATCCCCACTGTCAAACATGGTGGTGGCAGCATCCTGGTTTGGGCCTGCTTCTCTTCAGCAGGGACTGGGAAGATGGCTAAAATTGATGGGAAGATGGATGGAGCCAAATACAGGACAATTCTGGAAGAAAACCTGATGGAGTCTGCAAAAGACTGAGACTGGGACAGAGATTTGTCTTCCAACAAGACAATGATCCAAAACATAAAGCAAAATCCACAATGGAATGGTTCACAAATAAACATATCCAGGTGTTAGAATGGCCAAGTCAAAGTCCAGACCTAAATCCAATCGAGAATCTGTGGAAAGAACTGAAAACTGCTGTTCACAAACGCTCTCCATCCAACCTCACTGAGCTCGAGCTGTTTTGCAAGGAGGAATGGGCAAAAATGTCAGTCTCTCTCACGATGTGGAAAACTGATAGAGACATACCCCAAGCGACTTACAGCTGTAATCGCAGCAAAAGGTGGCGCTACAAAGTATTAACTTATAATTTTGCACGCCCAATTTTTCATTTTTTTATTTGTTAAAAAAGTTTGAAATATCCAATAAATTTCGTTCCACTTCATGATTGTGTCCCACTTGTTTTTGATTCTTCACCAAAAATTACAGTTTCATATCTTTATGTTTAAAGGCCGAAATGTGGCAAAAGGTCGAAAAGTTCAAGGGGGCCGAATACTTTCGCAAGGCACTGTATATGACCAATATACCAGGGCTAAGAGCGGTTCTCAGGCGTGCGACACCCTACGGAGTAAGTGCCTGGACACAGTGCTTAGCTCTGGTATATATGGCAATATATATATAAAAAACTGACGTGCCATATTGCTCTTATAAACCGGTTATCAACACAAATAGAGCACTAAAAGGTTATGTGATGTCACACCCATGGTATCAGATATTATATACCACCACCCTCAGCCAATCAGCATTCAGGATACAAACCAGGCTTTAGACCAAACGTTATATCTCCAGAAAATACTATGTATTTTAAATCATCTAATTGCATTCATCTTTCATCTTCTAACAAAGTTATAATACCATTAATGCTCACCAGAGGTGGGGAGTTTGTATTCAAAGGACATTGTCCTCTTTTTAAAACTGGGCATGTGGTCAAGTTGACTGTATTACATATTTATCAGGAATAAATAAAATGATAGACTATTCTGAGAGCAGGTGCTTGTATTAAATATTCAACTGACTACTCAGCAAACGATGAATAATTTAGGGAGATGAAACAATAACAAAATGTGTCTGTGCCACTGTTTCAGTAAAAATCTTCCACTGTTTAAGGTGAGGGAAAGATGGTAGGATCTCAAATGGATGACATCAGTCCAACCAGGTCTTAAGGCTATGCAGTAATAGTTTCTTGGGCAAGGACAGACAATATATATGAAGATGTAGTTTATTACATGAATGTCAGTTTCTTCTTGAATGTCTGATGAGATTCTCAAGGTCAGTGCTGTTCTTTAATCCTTCAGAGAAAAACCCAGAGACAGCGAGGTATGGAGAATGCTCAGACACACACACAAACAAACAACACACCCTGGAACAGTTCTATCTTATATGGATTTCCTCTGTGGACCAATGGACTCTGAAAATAGACCACTCTTCCAAAGAGACACTTAAGAGACCAAAACAAACAGTTAGTGCAGTTTCAGTCAACAGATGTAATAAATATGTTATTTTATTCCACTATGTCAAGCTTCTTTTACCCCTGATACATAATATAATCACCTGCTTTGCAAAATAAAATCATGTTTGCCTAAAGGCAGACCTTGTGTTGCAGCTGGTGCTCAAAACACTTAGGACAATCAAGTGGCCTTAATAACACCACTAGATGGCGATATAGTCCTATCAAGTTTCAAGTGTGTTTGTCACTTGTACAGAATACACAAATGTAATTGCATGTACAGTGCCACCATTCAGCATTTCTGTTGTAATATTAACAATAACAAAAAGATAAAAAGAATGAAAGCAACAACATATAATACAACATGAGGATAGAGAACCAACCTATATACAGTCTATACATGTAAGTATGTTAGAGTGAATAGTGATTAATGAAAGATAATGTGCAAAGTTGCAGTTAAATTAGCACTAGAGTCTAAATGTCTATATTTCTATATATACAAATCCACATATGTGACCATGTGCAGTTTAATGACAGGTACAGTAAGAACTGGAACAGTAGTATTATTTAACACACTGTATGTACCAGTATTCAGGAAAATTTTAGGGGATGTAAATTATGACTATTGTGGTTGTATTATAGTCCATGAGAAAAGGAGTTGTCCATGGAGGCCTGTACAGCCTGTTAGTGGTTCAGGCCTTTTAACTGCCTGTTGGTCCGAGGGAAGAAGCTGTTACATAGTCTGGTAGTTTTGACAGGATGCTTCTGAACTTAAAAGGTCTGGTGGACCTAAATGGCTGAAACAGGTTGTGGCTCAGTGGCTGGCATCAACGATGAAATTCTTTGCCTTCATGCAGCACCTGGTATTTTAGGTGTTTTCCAGTAATGGCAGCGGGGATCTGATGGTATGTTCAGCTGAGCGTTGGACCATCCTCAGAGCCATACACTCAGCCATATTTAGGTTCCCATACCAGGTAGAGATGCATCCTGTCAGTGTAGGCTCATTGGTGCCCCTGTAGAAAATGGTGAGAGCTCACTTGGACAGACCGAATATCTTCAGCCTCCTGAGGTTGTACAGACGCATCCATGCCTTCTTCTCCATGATGGATGTGTGCAGGGACTAATATAGCCTCTCAGAGATGTGGACTCCAAGGAACTCAAAGTCAGTGACCCTCTCAATGGATTCACCGTTTATAAGGATCTAAGAGTGTTCAGGCGTCCTCAATCTCTTGGCATATAGGGAGAGGTTGTTAAACTTTCAACATGCTGCCAGTGCATTAACCTTCTCGATTTGTGCCGACTCATCATCATTGATGATCATGTTGTCAGTTAACTTGATGATCCTGTTAGAGCTGGGGTGTCTACACAGTTGGGGGGTTTATACAATGGTGTCTGGTCATTAGGGGCAGGTAGGGCAGAGCCCCACCTGCTGTCAACAGAAAGAACTACAAACAACTTTTGTATTATTTTTAATTTTCTAAGATTATTAGAAAACTGTTAAACTGTATTATCTATGAATAAAACATCTTCCTAAATTGCATATCAGTTGTGTTAGTATTTTACTTCATGTTTATTGGTCTCTTCCTGCCTTGCTGCTTCAGACTGTGTACAATTAGTGTTTGCATGCCGTAGGCTACGGTAACGTCATTGTGGGGCTAGCCCCTTTGTCACAATGCAATGTCTATGGTACGTGGGAAAATTATAATACGCATGCCCAGAGTGTAAGTGCGTTCAAAGTAGATCACATGAATTCGATGACAAGTTGGGCAGACAGCACGTAGCCCCACGATAGCGTCATTTCATATGTCAGAGTTGAGTGTCTTAGAGAGGACGTAGAGTGAGAGATTGTCTGTTTGTTAGCTTCACTACCGACAGATAACTGGAGAAAATGAACAAAGTGGATTATATACTGAAGCACAGGGTTGAAAACCTTAATTAGGAGGAGAAACTGGAATTAAAGCACCTTTATGCCAGCCACGGGATTGATTTTTTAACTGCCGGTTTAAGGGGCAGTGGTTTTCGAATGGTAAGCGCACAAAAGAAGGCACTCTTCTGTTTACAATAGCCGCTTTCCGACCAAGTAGTTACAGGAACGTAGTTATAGGAACAGTCCACTTCTAAACAGTTCTACTAACTACTCTCCCCCAAAACCGGTTTTGCTATTTGCATTCGCACTGGTCAAGTGGCCATAGGAACTGGTAGGAGGGATAAGGGAGTGACGCAAGCACCGCAACAGGCTTTTATAGCGTCGTCACTA
>JACXGM010036306.1:0-11427 GCA_016801145.1 Umbra pygmaea
CTGTGTGTTTGTGTGTGTGTTACCTGTGTGTTTATGTGTGTGTGTTACCTGGTTCTGTTGGTGGATTTGGGCCTGAGTGATCTGCTGGGGCTGAATCTGGATCTGCTGTAACAACTGGTTTCCCATCTAAACAATACAGATAAGAACATATTATAATATCACACCACATCATATAATCGATAATGATATGAACATATCATAATATCACACCATATACTATACTCAATAATGATATGAACATATTATAATATCACACCACATCATATAATCAATAATGATATGAACATATTATAATATCACACCATATCCTATATTCAATAATGATATGAACATATAATATCAAACCATATCCTATATTTAATAATGATATGAACATATTATAATATCATACCACATCCTATAATCAATAATGATATGAACATATTATAACACCATATCCTTTAATCAATAATGATATGAACATATAATATCACACCATATCCTATATTCAATAATGATATGAACATATTATAATATCATACCACATCCTATAATCAATAATGATATGAACATATTATAATATCACACCATATCCTATAATCAATAATGATAATAACATTATAATATCATACCATATCCAATAATCAATAACAATAAGGACATGTTATAATATCACTCCTTATCCTATAGTCAATAACAATAAGAACATATTACAATATCATACAATAACCTGTAATCAATAACAAAATTAACATATACATCATATCCTATAATCAATAATGATAAGAACATATGATAATATCATACCATAACCTATTATCAATAACAATATTAACATAAAATAATATATAATATTCTATAATCAATAACGACAAGAACATTATAATATCATACCATATCCTATAACCAATAACGATAAGAACATTTTATAATACAGTTGTGCTCATATGTTTGCATACCCTGGCAGAAATTGTGAAATTTTGGCATTGATTTTGACAATATGAATGTTCATGCAAAAACTCTGTCTGTTATGTAAGGACAGTGATCATGTGAAGCCATAAATTATCACACAGTTGTCTGGCACCTTTGTAAACCATACTGATAACAGAAATCACCCAAATGGCCCTGATCAATAGTTTACATCCCCCTGAATGTTTGGCCTTACAAAGTGACACACACAGGTTAAAATGGCAATTAAAGGTAAATTGCAATTAGTGTCAGTGTATATATAGTCAATGAGTTTGTTAGCTCTCACGTGGGTGCACTGGCAGGCTAGATACAGAGCTGTGGGGAATCGAAAAGAACTGTGTCAAAAGGATCTCTTGATACCAAGCCAAGGTCAGGTAGACCAAGAAAGATGTCAGTCAAAACTGCCAAAAGAATTGTTCAAGATACAAAGAAAAACTCACAGTTAACCTCAGGAGACATACAGGCTGCTATGAAAAAAGACTGTGTGCTTGTTTCAAGGAGCACAATACGACGATACTTTCACAAAATGAGCTGCATGGCCGAGTTGCCATAAAGAAGCTTTTACTGCGCCAGTGCCACAAAATAGCCCAGTTACAATATGCCCGACAACACCTTGACATGCCTCACAGCTTCTATGATGAGCAACGCTCGTGACAAGACCAAAATAGAGCTTTATTGTCACAACCATAAGCGCTATGTTTGGAAAGGGGTCAAAAAGGCCTAAAGTGAAAAGAATACCATCCCCACTGTAAAGCATGGTGGCGGCTCACTGATGTTTTGGGAGTGTGTGAGCTCTAAAGGCACAGGGAACCTTGTGAAAATTGATGGCAAGATGAATGCAGCATGTTATCGGACAATACTGGCAGACAATTTGCATTCTTCTGCACAAATGCTGCACATGGGACGCTCTTGGGACTATCCAGCACAACAACAGCCTAAGCACAAGGCCAAGTTGACCCTATAGTGGTTACAGCAGAAAGAGGTGAAGGTTCTGGAGTGGCCATCACAGTCTCCTGACCTTAACATCATCAAGACACTCTGGGGAGATCTCTAAGGTGCGGTTCATGCAAGATGACCAGAGACTTTGCATGACCTGGAGGCATTTTGCCAAGACGAATGAGCAGCTATACCACCTGCAAGAATTAGGAGCCTCATAGACAACTATTACAAATGACTACAAATGACACAAACTGACAAAAATCGCACACCAGACAAACGAGTGAGACGGGTGCGTAAAAGACAAGTGGAACTTGGAAATGATAGAAGTAACTCCTGCACACCGTCTATAGCTAGTGACAAAAAAGACATTATTTGCAACATTGCGGTACGCAGACCTTCATCAGGCATAACAAACAAGTAAATAGTGGGTGTATATATGTATATATACACACACGTCACACAATTAGATGTATCTAATGTATCTAGTTGTGTGATGTGTGTGTGTGTGTGTGTATATATATATATATACACCCACTATTTACTTGTTTGTTATGCCTGATGAAGGTCTGCGGACCGAAACGTTGCAAATAAAAAAAATTTTGTTACCAGCTATAGACGGTGTGCGGGAGTTCCTTCTATTATTTTCTATGCCGCCATCTGTTGTCTTATGATTATGCCATTCTGTTATGACCTGCAGTTGAATATGATTCCCATGAGAAATACATAAAAAAAATTTGCCTGCTCACTCATGTTCCTTAAATTTTTTACATCTATTACAAATTCTCCAGGGGTATGGAGACTTTTGAGCACAACTGTATCATAGCATATCCTATAATTCGTAATGTAGCAGTGTAGAACCCACCTGTCCTACAATGACCTGCTGGATGGTTCCTGAAGCATCTGATGGGCCCTGCAGTCCATTGGCCTGGCTTTGGACCTGATAACCAATCAAACAACTCATCAATGTATCAACCAATCAATCATCCTATTAATGAATACAGCAAAACACACACATACCATCTGTGTGTTCTGTGAGTCCTGGTCACTGGGTTGGTTCTGTACATCTCTCTCTGCCACTCCGTCCGACCCGGCTACAGAACTCAGCTGTGTTCCATCTGACTGTGCTCCATCTCCTCCAGCGATTGTAGTCGTGGTACCACTAGATGACCCAGTGACAGTAACTGCCCCGGAAACCCCCGCCGCCGTTGTCGTTACCAGCTGGTTGCCGTTGGCTACAGTAAAGCTGCCATCGGCTGATTGGATAAGCTGCATGGCTCCGCCCCCCGTTAAATTATTCATGACAGGGAGGGCGAGGGTCATACCGCCAATGTTTATGGGTACTGTAGTCATGACCTGGGTCTGGGAGCCTTGTAAGGTCTGCATTTGCAGCGGGAAGGACTGGGCAGGTCGAAGCTGCAACGTCTGATTGGCTGAGCCAGTGAGGATGGCCTGCTGATTGGCCGGCTGTAAAATGGCCTGGGTCTGGGATTGGTTCTGGATCAGCTGGACCTGCTCCGGTAGACCCCCCTGGGCTGGACTGAATAGAATAAAATAAATGGTTCAGGAACTAAGAGTGGCCAAACTGAGAATGTACAATATTGTATGAACCTGTAAGTAACTCTGAAAAAGGTAAATATATAGTATAATCACTGTATGACAAAAATGCAAAAGTGACCGTTTTTAATTATCCAAATAAGTTGTAATCTCTAACCAGACTACCTTTTTCACTTCCAGACTACCTTTTTCACTTCCAGACTACCTGTTTCACTTTCAGACTACCTCAGTGCTTAATTTGAAGTGGATCCTGCTAGGCCTGCACGATAAATTGTTATAAAATCGCTATCTCGATTCACCCCTGTTCGCGATTTAATGTTGAAATGACTGATTCTCATTTAAAAACAAACGTTTTTTTGACCTAATCTGCTGGCTCCACAGACAGTAAATAAAGGCTGGCTCTCAGGCATGATATGTCTACTTCCATTACTGTTTGCCGTCGATACCGTAAACATTCTAATAAAGGGGATGAGTTTAATCAAGTTTCTTCCTCACTAATATGTTGCATACTGATATAAAGCATGCAAGTCATGTACGGTAAAATCGCAGAATATTCCTACGAGCTGAAACCAGTTTTGCCATGTCAGCAAACTTCCCGTGGGAGCACTATTTCAATATGAAAAGATAAAATAAAAAATTGTCTCTAATGAAGAAATAAAAGTTAAGAAATTAAGAAAATAAGGATAAAGGAAGTCAGTTAAATATACATCTAATTATAGAAACAAGTATTGGGAAAATATGTAAACTTTGTAAAATTGTTTACAATTGTAAATATGTAAAATTCAAAAAGAAATTGAAGTAGTTTACAGTCATTTTCCATGGTTTTTGAGTCCTGAAAATCCCCATAACCTGGCAACCGGGGCTGCAACACTTTTTCCAGATCTTTGTTATCTTGATTCGCTGGGATCAGCATAGAGAGTAGGCTACTGAACTTGAACCAAACCATGGTGATTAACTTATTAGAAGTCAAACAAGGAAATATTGTTTCAAGGTAAAACTTTTTTTCTGTACAGACGTAGCCTAATTATCAGTACTACTGATGAGTTTTATAATTATCCAGTGCAAATTTAATGGACGAAGCTCTATGTTAAAAACAAAAAGCGTTGGTGCATGTCAGCGTGAAAATACTTAAGGTTAGACCAAAAACATCCAGAGCTAAAGCGAAGGTCTCTGCTTGGCTACCAAGCTGTTTTAGTACTAGGTATATACAGTGTTGTGTTCCTATGGTTGATTTTTGTGAATGGTTCTAGCTTAATTCCCGGGAAAACTGCTGGTGACGATTTTAAGGTAGCGAATAGGGTTGTAGAATTTCGCTAGTTAGAAGGCTACTTCCTCTTTCAGAAAGGCACTTATAAAGCTATAAAACGTATTTCTTGACATTTAAAAAATATTAAAAAGCGATATAGACACATACACAAAAGCAACACCTAAAATTCACGACAGTTATCAAAGAAGGACAAGTAAGAAATAAAATTATTAAAATCATTATACCATCACTATTTCTATATAATGATGGCTTAAGTGCATAAAAGGGATTTTTTTATTTAGAAAAAGGACATGCATCAACTCAAGTAAAAAAACAAAAAACATTAATTGGCTGTTAAATTGTTTCGTTTGAGCTTTGTCCCAAATGAGTACTATGTTATTTTTCCTTACAATATAGACCCCTATGGTGTGCTACCCAGTGGGAAGTTTGTAGATGGTGTACACCATCTTTACCGTGATGGACACGGACTGCCACAGTAGGCTGTAATGGGAAAGGGTGTATTGAGCTGCTGCGTTGTTTTCCTCTTTTATTTTTCTATTTGTTCCGTTACCTCTGACCTTGACAGATCCTTCTCCCTCTCGTGGGCCTATGTGTTCCGGGACTTTCGAATTTACAAACTTAGCTTTGGACTACCTGTCTCACCTCCAGGACTACCTCCAGCTGCCACCCACCTGATGTGTATCTGCTGCCCTCCCAGGGTTGTGTTCTGGGGGCTGATGTGAATCTGTTGGCCATCTGCCGTCTGCAGGTGGGGGATTACCTGGTACTGGACCCCGCCCCCTGACGAAGGCATGTTCTGCACCTGCAGAGACGAGCATAAATAACTTATATCACTTATATAACACACTGACATTCAGTGGCCTTGTTCTGCAACTGGACACACAAACAAAAATGGTACGCATAAGTAGGGCTGTGACGATATGTGTATCCAGTTAAATATGCACTCCAGAGCCCGTTCGCCTGGCTCTGGAGTATAATGGGTATAATGCCCGCAACACAAACTCAGATATTTCATTTCAAACTAATAGCGCTAGTTTTAATTCATTGCAATAAACATTGTGAATTCATTGTAAAGCTAGTGAATTGTAACCAAATGCAATTGTATTGTGTGTAAAGAAATAATAAAAGTATGTGATAGCAAAAACGGCACCTTTAACATGATTTTAATAACTGATTATTAAAAACATTAACAAATAAGTTGTACACAAATTGATTTAATATATTGTCAGTGTCTCATGTAAAAAAATTTACATTTGAAAATCATTCACTAGAGTGTGTTGTTACCCAAAATAGACTAATTGTAGCAACACATGAACATGGACCCACTACCCATCTATGAACAAACAATGATTATTATAATTAATGAGGAGCGCTATTATTTTTAAATGAAATATTTGAGTTCAGGTTGCAGGCATTATATACTGTTGCCAGGCAAACAGGCTCTGGAGTGTAAATCTAATCGCCATACGCATATTGTTACAGCCCTACACATAAGCAATAATGCATGATGGGATATGGTATATCGCCAATATACCACAAAACCCTGAGATGTCCGGCTTCTATTGCAAACTAGTTGCTATTGGAAAAAGGGATTTAAAGTTACACCAGTATTATGTGGTGTATACCATGGCTATCGGTCAATCAGCAACATTAGGAATATCACTTTTTTGATATCACATTCTTTCCAGATACTGTCGAACAGATATCGCTGTTTGACTAGCTAGACGTGGCTAACTGCAGTTCCATTAGACTACATCTAGTTGTATTTAATTTGTGCCAGTTCTTTCTCCATCCTGTAGCTGAAAAAATCAACTTTTACCCTCCACAGTTTTATAGGAGTTTTCACTAGCTAGCCGATGTACACTTCATTTTATTTATATTTTCAAAATTAATTAAATCCAATTTAAACTATTGGCCTTCCCTCATCACAGAAAATCCAGAAAGATGGAGCTGTTTCGTCTGATCCACATGTCGCCAAAGCCTATTTGCTTCATATCACACTGCTTACTCAACTAGCTAGGTCCTACGGTAGAATTACATACTGGATTGGAGGAGAACACATTCGCCAGTCAACAACCACAACTGACATCGAAGGCAGCCAAAACACCACAAATACACTACAGCATGACAAGGCAAGACAACATTTTTCCAACCCCAAACCCCACCAAAAAAAAGTCTGAAAAAAATAATGTGTCATGTATGTGCTCATTTTTGCCCCTGTCATCAAAACTAAACACAAAAATCCCTTGCTGAGGTAACACAGTGATTCTACTTAGATTATAGACATATGAATAACATACTACACACATCCAGCCTAAAATGGAATGTTTAAATTATTTTTGGTTGACAACAATAGTTTCAGATTGTAAAGGGGTTCCACGTGCCGTAGTGGGCTATGTTGCTGCATCGCAGGACAGTCTACATCGTGATAGTCAGTAGTTCGAGCCTGACTATGGCTTCCAACTTTGCCCGGACACCAAGCACGAGGCAGCGCAAATTGGCATAGCGCTGCCTGGGATTTGGGATAGATAAGTTGAATTATCTACCTTTCCACATCACTCTCCAGCGACTCCTTGTGTACAGATCCAGTGCCGGTAAATTCAATCGTGGAAGTATAGTTGGTGAGCGTAATCATCCCGTATATGATCTGTCTAAAGGAAATCTGCGAAAGGAATCATGAAGCTCGGCGACATGTGGTAGAAGTATGTGAGCGCTCCTCACCATCCCGCATCTGTCCAAGAAGTGTGGAGCTGCCGACAAGGCCGGGTGAGAGGGACCTTTAATGTTGTAAGTTGGTCGTTTTTCATGTTAAATTTGACCTAGAACCTAAGGATACAAGTACAATAATTGCCTAGCCATCACAAATTGGCCCATGTCAAAGTCACTCAAAACCTTATGCTTGCCCATTTTTCCTGCTTCTTCATTTTGTTCTCAAAGTTGATGTGTTAGAAGAAGGACAAAAAAGGGCAGGCGTAAGGATTTGAGCGACTTTCACAGAGGCCAAATTATGATGGCTAGATGACTGGGTCAGAGCATCTGCAGCTCTTGTGGGGTGTTCCCAGTCTGCAGTAGTCAGTTATGATCAGAAGTGGTCCAAGGAAGGAAAATCGGTGAACCGGCAACAGGGTCATGGGCGGACAAGTCTCACTGATGCAGGTGGGGAGAAAATGCTTGTGGTCCGATCCCACAGACGAGCTATGTAGCTCAAATTTCTGAAAAGGTTTCTGGTTATAATAATGTTATGGCTGATCGGTGTATAATACAATTGTAAAAGTATGACATTAAACAAACATAACATTTAAATATAGAAAGTATAGTATGACCTGTCATCAATACTGGTAAATCGTGTGAGACCTGGTACATGCACAGGTCTAACACACATACACACACAAACCTGTATAATCTGGAACTGCTGTTGCTGCTGATTAGCTGCTACGCTGTTAGTCCCGCCCTCTGCCTTCACCTTACGGCCAGATGGAGGACTATCGTTGGCTGAAGTGGTGGCCAACGTCACGGCGACAGGTTGATTGGCATTGTCCTTGGCCATTTGGGGAGCCGCTGTGATGATCTGCCAGCCGTTGCCGGTGAACTGGGCAGGAACCAGTTCCAACTGCTGCTGAACCAAAGTCTGATTCCCTGCTGCGTCTACTACAATCTGACCTTGGATCTGCCCACCCTGCAACTGCAAATAAAAAATAACTCTACACATGAATAGAACATCAATCAATAAACATTTACTAGAGTGAATAATAAAGAAGACCAGGAACTGAAGTCTGGTTTTTGGGCGAGACTACATCTGGTTTCTGTGTCTAATCACCCTAAAGCTGGAGGCATTTACCTTATGTGGGCCACTGGTAATAATAATTGCTACTCACCTGTATTTGACCAGCTTGCACCTGGATTGGCCCCTGTCCTTCCACAACTCCTTGGCCTCCTATCTTACTACAGGTTGCTGCAAGGAGGGCTAGAGGAGATGGCTGTGAATCCTGCAGAGAATACACACAAACACACACACACACACACACACACACACACATACAGAACACACACACAAAATACACAAAGGCAGATAGAGAGAATTAAAAGACAGAATGGCCGTTTACAAAGACAGAACCAACAGATGAAAGGATAGACAAACAAACAGACAGACAGAGACCAGTAATGAGTGGAAGTGGGCTGTATTACGGGACGGGAAATGAGTGGGTGGGTTTGAGAGCCACATTTCTCTGTTCTCTCAGAGCAGCGGAAGAGAAGCCTCTCTCCTCCCCCTGTCTCTCGCTGTCTCTCTCTCAATCTCTATCTCTCTCAGAAAGGGAACTAGGTCTGGGGCAAATATATAATATCAGACACACAAAGGACAAGTATTCACAAATTTAAAGCTGTTTATAAACACATTTAGTGTTATGTTATTTTAACTAAGGTACATGACATTGGAAACTCTGTCAGAAGACAAGCTATTAAAATGTTTCTGAAAATATTAAATCTACGTGCTGTAGAACAGGCATAGTCAACTCTGGCCCTCGAAGCCAGTTCCACTTCGTGTTTTCAATGCAACTCTAATCGAGACTTGTTTAGACCTGGTACACAAGGTGGGTGCAATTAACGATGAGTTAGAAAATAAAACCAGCAGGCTCTGGGCCTCGTAGGGTTGGAGTTGACTAACCCTGCTGTAGAATACTATCGGTGTTTAACACCCTCTGAATTTGATCTCAGTACTCCCTGTAGAGAATCAGGAAGTGGCGTGTTTGTGTGTGTAACCAGTCTACCTGTGATGCAGAACTTTTGCTTTTCTTGCCTGGTTTGCCTCCTTCTAAACCAGACGCTTCCTTCTTCTGATCTAAGGACAATCGATCAGAAAATACTTCAGCATTAAATAGACAAAAAATACAATGGCAACATTACTGAGTAGACCAATAGTCTAGGTAGGAATAAATGATCACCTATAGCAATAACACTGAATATGAATGCAATGTGAAAACGTCACGAATAACACTATGTGGCTATATTCACGTTATTCACGTGCACATGGTGATAGCTATGTACTGTAGTAGTGACAACATATGGTTGAACTCCCAGCCCTAAAGGCAGACAGTGGCGAGTAGACTATATTGCAAAAAACAGATCCGTTATGTAAACATGCAGTGCCTCGTATTTAAGGTAACGCTGTTGTATAGGCTAATTTAAGAGTTATTCTACATATCTGTCATGCAATATGTGCAGAGAAACAGAGATAAAAGGGGTGGAGACGGAAATGAGAGGGGGAGGGTACCTACCACTCATAACGCATTCATAAACCGGAGAGGAGAGGCTAGGGAAGAAAGGCCGGCTAAAGCACCGGGGAAGGACGGCCTATTTTCTCCGCGAATGGCTCGCGCTGTGCTGTGGCGTCGCTCCCGTTCGCACCGAAACCACCCACCCGCCAGGAAGGGCGGTGCCAAGCTCGAGCAACAATCAAACCTCTCGTTGTTACTGGAAACAGTCCAGTGTCCGAGCCCAACGCCTCTCCAAACCAACCAAAGACACCTTTCAACTGACGAACAGCGTAAATTCCATCAACGGAAATATCGACTGTTTGAAGAAATGTATCTTGGTCCAAGTTGGTACTATGTTCGCGGTAGGCCCACCCACTTCCATTTACCCATCAGACCAACACCCCTTACACTCTCTCCTCTCTTTCTGTCGCTGCTGTCTCGGCCGCTGGGTATAACCAGCCTTTCCAACGATCCTTATGGAAAAACAAGCTTTATAAAAAATACTATTTTACGCTTATTCTGTATAGTTGCAGTGTAGAATTGCAGCTGGAGACAGAGATAGCTGTGACTTTTAGTGGGCGTTGCGCTCCTCCCACATATTTAGATTGGACGGTAGGACTCGGTCTGCGAGGGTTGAGATGGGAGTTGTATTTGACGAAGCCTCGCCTTCAAAATGCGTTGCAATGGCGGAAAATCAATCTCCCAGCGTGCATCGCGGTGAGTCGGGTTGGGCTGGTGCGGGCTAGTCAAGGTAGGCAGAGTGGCAGAGCGAAGGGCGGTGACTGTGCGATGTGGGGGTTGGGCAAGCAGAGATGGGAGGCGTGAATGTTCGGTTGCCTTATAATAAGCTTGAGTCTCATACGTCTCCGTTTCTTTTTATTATCTAGGTTGGTTTGACTATTTTTTCTTTCTGCATTGCTTTATCATAATTTCTCCCCAATAAGGATTAAAGTATATCGATCTGTTCTCTTTGACTCAATTGCTTTGTCGAACCTGTTACAACTGTTGTGTAATGGGGTGTATCATTTCATTCCGCCAAAAAAATAAAAACGTTTAGTTGCGAAACGTTTTGTCAAAGAGTTTCTATTGGATAGAATAGTCCCACCCTTTTTCGCTCGCTTTGGGGGGTAAAAAACGACAGGGAGTGACCTACCTGAATTTGAGTCATGGTGTGTCTACTGCCCTACAATAAGTTGCATACATCCAGACGAGAACTTGTTGAACCTAAGTTGACCCCGACTCAGATTTGTCCCGTTTCGCATTTAAAACAAGGGGCAAACTCCGAGGCTGACAAATGAAGCCAACAAGGAAGTAAAAAAAAATGCAATTCATCGAATGGCCACTTGAGGCTGGCTGCAGAAAGGAGCAATTTCAATTGACCTCTATGGCAAAATGCCCAACTTTACAGCTGAAATAAACATGTTTATAGCCTGGTTCAAAAAATGGTTTTGGTGTATATTGCTTATT
>JACXGM010036307.1:0-11427 GCA_016801145.1 Umbra pygmaea
CGACATTGCACTTTCCAGATGGAATTTACTGACAAGTGAGGGATATCTCAGCCGAGTTATGCGAGACGTGTTAGTCGGTATAATAGGCTTGGCGCATAAGTACATGAAGTTTCCGTACACGGCGGGTGAACAGGCAATCAAAAAGCACAATTTGCAGCTATGTCCGGTATCCCAAATGTAATCGATGCTTTTGACTGCAATCATGTTGCCATAAGGAGACCGAATGAGAATGCTTTCATTAATCGAAAGCATTTTCATTCCACCAATGTCCAAATAACTTGTGATGCAGACATGTTGCTCTAATGTTACCCATTTCCCCCACCCGAGGCAGACACTTTCCTGATGAAGCACTATAGACGCTTTTCGACATCGACTGATATCTGACCACTTTTTTTATTTGAACCACGGCATTCACAACGTCTGCAACCTTTTGCCACTCCAACGCATTTTCGCCATTCGTAATAGGCACACTGTGCGCATAAAACAACATTTTCCTCCTCTTTTCCACCTCGCCAACAATATTTTCTACTTGACATTGTGTGAAGTTGCTTTTTTGGTTTTCCTCACTACTGTGTATGCCATGATTTCTCAATCAATGAATATTAATTTCGGGGAGTTTCACTGACTATTTATGGACAATTATGGGCGTGACATGTATCCGCAAAAGCTGCGCCACGTATTAGAGTTGATTGTGATTTATAAAGGGAAAACAGCATAGGACGTGCTTGCGCATGGTTTTAAAAATCTGAATATTTCTTTGAGTACGCACGTCCTATATTTCGTCCGTACGCCACTTCTGACGCAAATCCACCGCAAAGTTTTATAAATGAGGCCCCTGATGATTAATCATTATGTTCAGCCATGTTCTATTAGCCAGTTAATTTGCTCAGTATAAAAGGATAAAAAAGAGATTAGAGATAGAGATAAAGATATAGAAAAAAAATTAGATTGTTGGTCATTGTAATATTGTTACGCTGTTTGACTGTCCAAGTATGTAAGTTGTGGAAAGTGTGTTGTTAAAGTTTTTAAGTTTATGTGTACGCTCTGTACTTGTATGTCCATGCCACTGTGAGACCACGTTAAGCTATAAGTACATTTGTTGTGCACTCGCTTTAACAGTTCACCTGCAACTGTGTAACTGTATGTACCCGGATCTATATTAAAAACAAGTAACAATCATTTACTACCTTTGGTCTCCCTCCTCTCTACACCACAAAACCATTAGAACATGCGTGTAATGCAGATGCAGCCAATAATGAGCCGGCATCATGATGTAGAACCTGGAAGCGCTGCACTGTGTACTACATAAACAGTGTAGGAGAAAGATGTGGAAGAGAATTGTTTAAAAAGTATTTGTTTGAGTCAGGTTTGCGCACAAAATGGTGATCTGAACCATGGTTCACAGTCTGGTCCTCCTTAAAAGAGAAAGTTGTTTCACAGTATTGACCCTTTTAAAATCACTACCATTTAATTGAACCATAACACTAGGAATAAACCACAAAGAAGTCAGAGTAGATCAATGTTACATAACCATTCCAATCACAAACAGTAAAGTAAAACCTAATAGCATGAATTGTACTGCTACTCGTCACGTGAGTCAGCCGATGCGAGCTTAATTATTTCAACACAGATTACAGCTACAAGATAAAAAAAATATTTTATGTGTCATACTACACATTTTTATGTACAATATTTACTACATGGAGCACATTTTCAGGAAATCTTTATTTCACTGTATATGATCGTCATGCAAATAAGGTTTTTCCCTCTTTATATCGGCTCTCAACGGAGGCGGTCACATTTTCTCCCTTCCCTTATCTCCACAGCTTGCTCCTCTCGTCACGTCATTGTCATGTACTCTGAGAGACTCTCGCAGCACTGCTCTCCAAACTAAGTAAATTATGGATTTGATCAACTGGTCTCTAAACGCAATTGACACCATATTCTCGATGAGAACCTGACTGCCCTGCCGGAACGTACGCAGCTGGCTACACGATGGACGCATGGGCGAGGTGGCGGGTCGTGTGTCTGGCGGCTCTTTCCATGGAGGACGTTGAAGATATCTACCTATTCAGAACCATGATAACAGGTCTTCTGCTGATGGGATTAGGCGTGGCCCTGGTTTATCATGAAACTAAGAAGACGGTGACAGCTGTTCAAAGCCCCACAGGGCTGCCCGTCATGATTGAAACAGTGGGCAGAGGTGTCTGCACTCAGACGGGTCTATAGACCCCAAGTTGGTTAACATCATGGAGAAGCTCCCAGCTTTGCAAAGGAAAATGGATCTTTTTGGAGACCAAAATGGACCAAATTGATTCAAGAGGGACCAGACGTGCAAATTGGAATGCGGCTGCTTACCCCAAGATTCAAAAAATCTTATCTTTTTCGGCTTCCCACAACCAGCACTGGCCTTGGCCAAGGCGCCGTTGGAATAACAAATCCTCCAGGATAGCGCTGCAGTGAAATGCTCTTGTTTTTGTTCCCTTCCCCATCATCAGACACCTGGTGATTGAGACTCTGTCTGGGACATGACCAAGGTTGTCTCCGTATCGACATCGTGCGGACTTGACACTTTTGGGATTGTTGCCAGACACAGAAATCTCCAGGCCTACACACACACACACAAACTCTTACACATATGACAGATACACCCCCCATCCCCTGCCTTCGCAGCTTCATACCCAGCAGCCTGACAGACGGGTCTGTGAAAGCGCCTACATGGCTGCAGGTCTGGAATGCCGCCTTGTCTGGTTTGGCTTCCTCACTTCCCCTTTCCCGCCCCCACCACCCCTGTTGCAAGTTTTCCTGTAAGTCTTTTTCAGAGTGCACTGATTGTGCTAATGTTGCTGAGGTGTTTTTTTTCCTGTTACCACACTGTACCCCCGAAGGGGCATAATATGGGGCTGCCTTTTTTTTCTCCTCAACTTTCCTCATGTAAATGCTATATTTTTTTTCTAAATCCCTATCTTCCGGTCCTGTCTACCCTCTTTGTCATACAGTCTGTGATGTTTTGTTGTATGGACCGGTTGATGGCTAATTTCGCTGGTACTTGTGACTAAGTGACAATAAAGGTTACTACTACTAATATTGCCTGTACCATGACGCTGTCCTCTGACTGTGAATGACTTCCATGACTCCCCCCTATGTCCTCCTTATAACGATGACAGAAAGAAGTACAAGCCACTTATATACAGCTGTAATATACAAGATTTGAAATTTAAAAAAACAACCTGTATAACAGTGGTCTCTGGTTCTGAATCACTGTCCTCAAGGTTAACCTTAAATCAGAATAACAGTTTGTAAATTTAACAACACTTCATTAGCTGTTTAATAACATAGTCAATCCAACATTGTGTGTAATCATTACATACTTAAATGTATTTGACATTGTAGAAAGCAATCAGCAATATAGAAACATATTATTCTGATACATGGACTTGCAGACAAGCCTGTATAATTCACTCTTACTCTTATTCTTTTGAATCACTTTGAGGTTCAAACATGTATGGATTAACTAAACCAATATTTCCACTTGCAATTGTGTGGCATTTACTACAGTAAACCTTGTGGATCAGTTAATACAACTGAATTTATGTAGACAGTGACAACTTTGCATATTCATACATCTGTGTATACTAAATGAAAGCAATTCAAGCTATTAAAGTCCGGTAAAAATTAGCAAATAAAAATATTTTACATATGTCATTTCGATTATTATACAACAGCTTACAGGGATAATATTATTGAGTACATGTGAAGAACAAAACTAAAACTGAATATGCTCCCAGATCAGACATTCTGTTGTTATTGGCAACTGAAAATTGTCAAGAAAATGGAAGACACAGCAAACCTTTTCCATGTCAACACTGCACTCAGGTTCATCATCCTCAAGGTGCACCTTACAAACAACATGAACATGGATTTCATGTGAGCACAGTACAGCTATAGCCAATACTATGAAACAAACTGACCATTTCTCAAGCTCTTCTCATGTCCACAACGTTTAAAAAAATGTAAAATTTGTACCTTTGGCCTTAAATAAAGTGCAGATCGTCCCCTGTCAGCATAAGTTTTGATGTCCTTTGGTGTCCTTAATTCAACCGGCAAAACATGCACGGTTCTGTGCCGATCTACCCAGCAGAACTCATTATCTTTTTTTTTTATTGAGGAAATGTCTCTCTTAAGAGGTCATCGAACCTCTTTGCAGGAACATGGAGTGATGTTGTTATTTTCTTCAATGGTGCAACTAAAGAAGTAAACTTTTTTTGTAGAAATTCAAAGTGCTCATAATGTACCATTACAAAGTAAGATGTAAAAATTTGTAATGTGTTAATTACCCATTCAACAGTTGAACACAGACAAGTTGACATTCAACATCAGTCCCACTGAGTGTTGTAATTCCATCCACCTGCAATACTTCCACTCTGAAATACAATGTGGATCACATTTTTATATATTTCATTTAAAGCTATGGAATCATTAGCAGTGATGGGAATAACGCGCGTTATAAATAATAGCGTTATAAATAAACAGTGTTACTAACGGCGTTAGTTTTTTCAGTAACGAGTAATTAAACGATTTACTGTTTTCCCCGTTACAACGCCATTACCATTACTGACAAAATAAAATGTGGCGTTACTTTAATTAAGCTCAATGTAGCTTTCTTTCTGCAGGACCTGCAAAGTTTTTTTCTCTGGTGTGTGTGTGTGTGTCAGGGGGGTGGTAGACAACCACAACTGATGATGATTGGCTTAGAGTACATTTCCATCGTTTGCCAACCAACCAGAGGCAGAGTAGGGCGGGTGTTCACTGTTCAGTTCACACATGCACAGACAGTCGCACACACCAACGGCCAGGAGTCAGAGCGATGGAAAGTCAAACGAGTTCAAAGGTAGCTTTCGCAAACTGTAAGTATAATAAGCACTACTTTTCCCTCGTTGAGGTAAAAGGCAAGAATGTTAATGTAACGTGCAACTTATGCACAGAAAGAAAGACACTCCACGTCGGTGGCAAGTAATTTGAATCTAATGAAACACCACATCGTCACATGCCGCCACAAACTAGTGGCCAAGAATGCAGCTGATAACGTGAGCTCCACTACAAAAGGAGATTGAGCTACGACATCAAAGCAATTTAAACTAGATTTTTATCCAACACCGCAAACTCTATAACTCAGACTAATATTTGATTCTAAAAAAATACCTGTAGAGAAGTGCTACCAGGACTCAAGTTGTTTGTTTGAGGTGCTCTTTGGATGGGAATCATATATCAAAACATCAGGGAATTCCAAGGCACTCTCCTAATTTAAAAAGCCTTGATTATATGGCTAGGTCATCAAAAACCTTCAAAAAGGAAACACTCCAATGCGTTTCGGCATACAAGCCTTCGTCAGGGAGTCAACAGATTTAAATAAAGGCAAAGACTTCCTTATATACTTAAAAAACACAAATCAGAATTTCTTATATACTTGGTGTTTTTTAAGTATATAAGGAAGTCTTTTTGCCTTTTTGAAATCTGTTGACTCCCTGACAAAGGCTTGTATGCCGAAACGCGTTGGAGTGTTTCCTTTTTGAAGGTTCTTGATGACCTAGCCCAGGGGTAGGCAACTCCAGTCCTGGAGGGCCGAAACACTTCAGATTTTTTATTTTACCTAGTAGTTAATTGCAATCCCCTCATTTCCCAGGTATAAACCAGCCCCTTATTAGAAAGAGAAACCAAAAATCAGAAGTGTTTCGGCTCTTCAGGTCCGGAGTTGCCTACCCCTGACCTAGCCATATAATAAAGGCTTTTTAAATTAGGAGAGTGCCTTGGAATTCCCTGATGTTTTAATATTTGATTCTATTAAGTGTCCCTTTCATTCATTTAACATATTTCATATTGGGGGCTTCCAAGTTATTTGACATACTTGATTGTTTAAAGTAACACAATAGTTACTTTCCCTGGTAAATAGTTACTTTTAAAATGATGTAACTCAGTTACTAACTCAGTTACTCTTTGTGAGAAGTAACTAGTAACTATAACTAATTACTTTTTTAAAGTAATATGACCAACACTGATCGTTAGTACAGCATGACTTTATAAACTGACATGTCACATACAAATAAGCAGTAATCAACTTAATGTATCAAACTTATTTACAAGTTGTAACTTTGCTTGATCTTTTGATAATGTCCAAAACCTGTCTGACCTACTTCCAGCAAACACAAAGAAAATTAAGGACAAAATGTGTATCTTGGATAAAGATTTAAATACGTAGAGCACAGAAAACCTAATGGTCCCTCAATCTTAACATGTTGCCTTAAACTCTTTTGTGTGTTTAGTATGAGTAAAACCAAACTTAAGACTTACGTGGAAGATGTTGATGGACGGGAAAGATTTTCTGCAAGTTCGGTACTAAACACAATGGAACAAGTGCAAGTCAATAACTAAAAAAAATGAATTTGCTCATCCAATAATTTCAAGTACAATGGCAAAAAACTGTAATAATAAAAACAATATGACAGTCTATAAAAATGTCTCACATAGTTTAATAGCTGGGGATTTAATTTATTTTTACGCCCCAGCATGCTCCAGGAGGCATTACTGTGAGGAGTCTGTGTGTGCTCTTTGTGTAAGACTATATTTCCCTGAAGGCTAAAGACATGGAGATTATCTGATCTGGGGGTGCTCAATTGCCCTTACTGTAGGTGTGAAATTGTAAATGTGAATGAATTTTCATATTTACATCAACAACCCCAGTAACTTACTTTTCTTAACACTGGGTTAAATGCCTTTGCAGTTCACAGAGTGGCACCTCAAGGGAGCATCTGTGGCAGGTCTCCATTGCAAATACATAGAGAATTTAATCAAATTTGTATTTTTTATTTTACACTCACAACAAATGTAAGGTTGGAAAAAAATACTTTATTTTCATCAGGGCCGTTTGAAGGAATTTGGGGGCCCCAAGCAAAAAAGACATGGAGGCCCCCCCAACCCTCCGCCCTGCACGCATGCACGCAAAGCCTACAGGAACCACAGCATAGCCATTAAGTTAAAATATATAAATAAAAAAGTTTTATTACAGTGCATAAACTGATTGTTGTTGCATATAAACTGTGCATATATAAAAAAATGTTTAAAGTGCCAATACTCGTGTAAACAGTGATTCTGGAACCGATCTGCGTCTTCCTTATCCCGTTAAAAAACATATTACAGTAGTATGTAACCATATTCTGTCTGTTCGAAAAAAACGTTTCACTAACTGTACGTTACAAGCAGCATAGGTTACAGGTAACGTAGCTAACATAAACATATTTTTGCTAGCCTACCTGCTACAAAATTACACCAAGACAAGTAGAGCTATTTTATCCAGTGTAATTTATCACTTCCCACTATCTTGTTTTTTCTTATACTTCTCTTCCTTTCTCTTCTTCCTTTTTCTGGCTTCCTTTTGACGGCAGCAGAGATTACAAGAGGGGCCCCTTGAGGGGGATCCCGATAACAGTGTCACTGCACTGCATTGACTATCAAAGGGGCGCTCACACAGTTTGTAGTTGCATTTTATTCTTAACCAGTCGTTGTCTTGGGGCCCCAGGCCAGCTCGGGGCCCCAAGCAATTGCTTGGTTTGCTTGCCTTGTCGCGACGGTCCTGCTTTTCATTACCTGTTCAACAACCTGCTGATTACATGGCATCAATTGATGCTGCAAAGGTACTATGTAGGCCATTGCCCTGTTCAGTCCACTTTCATTCCTCAAATAGTCTATTGTATAGCCACCTGATGGCGTTGGTATGTCAACAAAGGATTTATTTCTAGTGGCTCTCAATATTTTAAACCCGCCACTATCTCTCAGTGCAGGGAAAAATTTGCACAGAGCTGTATTAAATTCTCTAAATTTACATTTACTATCTTTAAATCTCACACAGTGCTTTCCAAGACCAACATAATGCAAAGAAACGGTTTCCTCCAGTCTTGGGACTGATGACGGTGTTTGGTTCAGCAAGACAGAAAAAATCATGGCACCAGGGAGTGGTGAAAGGCCTGGGCCTTGCCCTTACTCGGTCCCTAGAACCATACGACCTGAAGAGTGACGCGAGCGTTGCCTGAACTTTGTCTTGCCATAAAAGTATCAGGAGCCTGTCTGGATCCAATTAAACCCTGGGCAGCATCCCACAGCAGTTGTGCTGCCTCACTAGTATTGCTTTGAATACTGTAAAAAAAATCAGATTAGAAATTATCACCAGCAAAGAAAAACAAACATAATTTACAGAGGATACCATAGTAGACAAAAATGTTTTCAATTAAAAGCAGAAACTTTTTTTACTCGAAACACCAAATGTTAACTGTTTATGGCAGGGGTCTTCAACTCTAACCCTACGGGGTCTGGAGCCTGCTGGTTTTCTGTTCTACCTCAACATTAATTGGACTCACCTGGTGTCCAAGGTCTAAATAGGTTTCCCAGGTCTAAATAAGTCTCAGATTAGAGGGTTGCAATGAAAAAGTGCAGTGGATCTGGCTTCAAGGTCCAGAGTTGAATACCCCTGGTTTATGGTATATGCACCCTATATACAGTGCCTTGCGAAAGTATTCGGCCCCCTTGAACATTTCGACCTTTTGCCACATTTCAGGCTTCAAACATAAAAATATAAAACTGTAATTTTTTCTGAAGAAGCAACAACAAGTGGGACACAATCATGAAGTGGAACGAAAATAATAATTATTAAATTGGACAGTTGAAGACTGGAAAAATGTTGCCTGGTCTGATGAGTCTTGATTTCTGTTGAGACATTCAGATGGTAGAGTCAGAATTTGGCGTAAACAGAATGAGAACATGGATCCATCATGCCTTGTTACCACTGTGCAAGCTGGTGGTGGTGGTGGTGGTGTAATGATGTGGGGGATGTTTTCTTGGCAGACTTTATTTAGGCCCCTTAGTGCCAATTGGGCATTGTTTAAATGCCACAGCCTACCTGAGCATTGTTTCTGACCATGTCCATCCCTTTATGGCCACCATGTACCCATCATCTGATGGCTACTTCCAGCAGGAAAATGCACCATGTCACGAAGCTTGAATCATTTCAACATGGTTTCTTGAACATGACAATGAGTTCACTGTATTAAAATGGCCTCCAAAGTCACCAGATCTCAACCCAATAGAGCATATTTGGGATGTGGTGGAATGGGAGCTTCGAACCCTGGATGTGTATCACACAAATGTCCATCAACTGCAAGATGCTATCCTACCAATATGGGCCAACATTTCTAAAGAATGCTTTCAGCACCTTGTTGAATCAATGTCATGTAGAATTAAGTCAGTTCTGAAGGCGAAAGGGGGTCAAACACAGTATTAGTATGGTGTTCCTAATAATCCTTTAGGTGAGTGGGTATATATATATAATATTAATTTGCTGTAAACCTTTTTAGCTAATTAAAATACATTAATAAAACCAATAAACTGCCGCCTTGTTATTTACTTGTTAATCCACAAGCACAACATGGTTATCAGTACATCATCAATATTTAAATTAAGTGACATAATGACATTACATCAATTAATGAATGTCACGTACAGCCCTGTGAGGCTGTCTATGTTCCCTTTGGTTTTCAGTTATGTCTCCTGTGTTCTGTCTTACGTCCTTAGTGTATTCAGTATTTCGGTATACAGTGGTTTGGTTATGTTCCTTAGAGTTGCTCCCTAATGTATTGTGGTCTGTGGTTCCCCCTGGTGTCCCTTCTGTGTCTCACAGGCTTGGGTGGTATGACGTCATCAGTGTGGGACAGTGTACGTGTTGGTTCAGCACCCGTGTTCCCTGTTGTCTCTAATTCCTATGTGTATCTAGCCCTTGTGTTTCCGCCTTGTCCTTGTTCGTCAATGTGCTCCTGTTACGTGTTCCCGTGTGTCTTCTTGGTTTCTTTAGAAAGCCCCACGTGGCAGTATTTGTTTGTAAGAGGAATAATAAACGTTCTGTGGATAACTGACACTCCTTCGCACTTGTCTCTTTCTAACCAAGTAAGGAAACGTGACAATGAAACACAATTTAAATTTACAAATCACACTTTAAACTGTTAAAGTGCAATTTCACAATAAAATAACTAACCGATAGCTTTGGGACATGTGCAATAATTATCATTAGTCACATTAAATCTGTAGCACATGTTCACACCATCCACCCGGAAAATGCGTGCAATAATTTAAAATGGCACCCCTACCTTAAAGTCCACGATATACAAAAGACATTTGGTAATAACATGTGTAAAAGGTGTAAAGGAAAACCTATAACGTGTCAAAGCTATGATACGGTTGTTAGCCGTAAATCAATGTTTAAATTTGATTTAATTAAGTGAAATAATGACATTACGCCAATTAACGAAAACAAAATAACTTGTTTTACTAACGTGTTTCATTAATTGATGTTATGTTAATTATGTTGCAAATAAAAGGTTTAATGTGTGAATATTAACTCTAAATGTAATTTGTATACAATTAAAGATAAAATTCATATTTTAAAACGTTTACATTCGACAAACCAGCATTTAATAAAAATCAAATGTGTAACCCTAAATTAAGCTTAGTGGAATGTCATTCTAATTAGTCCACAATCTCATTACAATGTAAACCCTTGAAAAGTGATGAAATATTGTTGACTTTACCAAAAATCTAATCAATATCTGAAACTTACTTCTCTTCTTGGGACATGATCGAGAATGGTTCGTCACATTAGGCAAAAGGTGTAAGGCTATATTCTGCCCACCACAGCCCACACCCAGACCCCCCCTCAAAAAAAAGTGTGTGCAATGATCAAAAATGGCATCCCTGTGCCTTCAAGTGTCAGTATTGTACTAAAAAAACAATCAGCAATTAAATCTGTAAAAGTTAAATGGGGAAATCATCAGTTTTTGTTAATTTGTTAAATCCACACATGCTAGTTATTAATTATATGGTGGTTGTTAGTGGTGCAACGGATCGTCATTGATCCGTGATCCGTTCGGATCAATATCTTCGGTTCGGGACACACGTGATCCGCGGATTGATTACTGAAATAAAAAAGTTTTGCGCATGTTTAGTCCGCTCACAGCATGGTCATGGCGAGTGGAGAAACGGAGGAGCTTGGACGTCCCGCGTCATTTAAATCCCCTGTATGGGAGAATTTTGGCTTCCTTGTTAAATATAATGAAGGAAAGAGGTTAGTGGATAAAACCGTGACAGTGTGTAGGCACTGTGGCACAAGAAAGCGATATGACAGTGGAAATACATCAAGCATGGCCACGCATTTGAAGCGACATCACCCCGGTGTTTCACTGACAGGAGTGAAAACGAAAGCTGCAAACAACCTCTTATCACCGTGGCATTTAAGCAATTAATCAGACCGGGCTAAAGCCATCACTATCGGTGTGTTTATAGGTGCAGACATGAGGCCATATTCGGTTGTGCAAAATGAGGACTTTAAAC
>JACXGM010036308.1:0-11427 GCA_016801145.1 Umbra pygmaea
TGACCAGCGCAATACTTTATTTGAATGTTTGGATTTGATTAGAAAGCAATGTCTTTTAATTATATAAAGTAAAGCAACACTTCTAAATGTATCTTATTTTCTATTTTGCCTGCAGCATTTTTACGTGCGCATGATAGACTGTGCATTTAAGTCTGCAGTAGAATCACGACCCCAGCAGATCAAACGACGTAATGGAAGTAACGCCAAGAATCCTGTCTCTCAAGTTGCTAAAAGGAATTGTTCAAAAGTAATATGAATCGCATAATACACCTGCGCTAAATGCAACAAAACGAGACTGTGGAAATTTACATTTATCTAATACTGATCACAAAAACATTCTAGTAAACAACACTGCAAGGACACAAATAAAAATATCCTAAATAACACCCAGAAACAGACAAAGCTGATAAGCTAACTAACGAACAAATTAGCTGAGTTGATTTGAGGTAAGCCTACGGAGCAGCAGCAATCACCTGCTATTACTGTACAGTAATATGCCAGCAATTGTTAAGTGTTTGCTCAGAAAAGTGCCTATGGTTTCCTTAACAAAATACAAAATAATAAAATTAGCATGACTCACACAATTTTTTAAGACCTTGGAAAATAGGATTTCAGACTTTTTAAGACAATTTTAGGCCTTAAATTCTGGAAAATGAAATTAAGACTATTTAAGACTTTTTAAGGACCCGCGGGTACCCAGCTTTGAGTGTCTTTAGAGTCTGGTTTAAAGCACAATCCATGCAGGAAAATGTAGATTTTTCATTTCAGCTATATTAATAGAAAATGTTGTATCGGTATCGGCAAATTTTTCCCATTCAAAATCGGTATCGGTATCGGACTTAAAAATCTCATATCGGTCGGGCTCTATTTGGCACACATCCTACGTTGTTCAATGGGGTCATATTAGTTTATAACAGTTGAGATATTCTCCCCTAAATGAAGCACATACTTATCTTTCCCAGGACCTAGACTATAGCGCAGTATTCTTTTTGGTATATACACTCACCTAAAGGGTTATTAGGAACACCATACTAATACTGTGTTTGACCCCCTTTCGCCTTCAGAACTGCCTTAATTCTACGTGGCATTGATTTAACAAGGGGCTGAAAGCATTCTTTAGAAATGTTTGCCCATATTAATAGGATAGCATTTTGCAGTTGATAGAGATTTGTGGGATGCACATCCAGGGCACAAAGCTCCCGTTCCACCACATCCCAAAGATGCTCTATTGGGTTGAGATCTGGTGACTGTGGGGGCCATTTTAGTACAGTGAACTCATTGTCATGTTCAAGAAACCAATTTGAAATGATTCAAGCTTTGTGACATGGTGCATTATCCTGCTGGAAGTAGCCATCAGAGGATGTGTACATGGTGGCCATAAAGGGATGGACATGGTCAGAAACAATGCTCAGGTAGGCAGTGGCATTTAAACGATGCCCAATTGGCACTAAGGGGCCTAAAGTGTGCCAAGAAAACATCCCCCAAACCATTACACCACCACCACCAGCCTGCACAGTGCTAACAAGGCATGATGGATCCATGTTCTCATTCTGTTTACGCAAAAATTCTGACTCTACCATTTGAATGTCTCAACAGAAATCGAGACTCATTAGACCAGGCAACATTTTTCCAGTCTTCAACTGTCTAATTTTGGTGAGCTCTTGCAAATTGTAGCCTCTTTTTCCTATTTGTAGTGGAGAAGAGTGGTACCCGGTGGGGTTTTCTGCTGTTGTAGCCCATACGCTTCAAGGTTGTGCATGTTGTGGCTTCACAAATGGTTTGCTGCATACCTTGTTTGTAACGAGTGGTTATTTCAGTCAAAGTTGCCCTTCTATCAGCTTGGAGCTGTCGGCCCATTTTCCTCTGACCTCTTATCATCAACAAGGCATTTTTGCCCACAGGACTGCCACATACTGGATGTTTTTTCCTTTTCACACCATTCTTTGTAAACCCTAGAAATGGTTGTGCGTGAAAATCCCAGTAATTGAGCAGATTGTGAAAAACTCAGACTGGCCCATCTGGCACCAACAACCATGCCACGCTCAAAATTGCTTAAATCACCTTTCTTTCCCATTCTGACATTCAGTTTGGAGTTCAGGAGATTGTCTTGATCAGGACCACACCCCTAAATGCATTGAAGCAACTGCAATGTGATTGGTTGAGTAGATGATTGCATTAAGGAGAAATTGAACGGGTTCCTAATAATCCTTTAGGTGAATGTAATTCACTACTCGCAAGCATGCACCTGCTTGAATTTTGCAGTTTGCGCATCTATTTTTAATCAAAAATGCAAGTAAAACTGTTGCAATGAAGAGCCCTGGACTTGTAGGTGAGACAGCGAGCTAGCTAACTTTAGTCTATGCCAGGCCCCATCACCAATGGACCCCACCCCCCCAGGCTCAGTGCCAGGGAAACAATGCTTCCATTGTCACCCCCAACCCGGGCATGTGAATGTGGGGGTTCCTCTTTCTCCCCTCAGTCCCAATGCTCTCATTTGTGCTAGGCTATGCTGGATGATTTGGATCACGGTTAGGTTCACAACTAACTGATCACTTGCACTGTAGTTCCAGGAAGATGGCTGTGATGGATATATTGTGTTCTCGGAAGGCAATGTAGAACGTAACATGATAAACCAGTAGCATTTGCATTTTACTGTGAATGTTCATTTATCTTCACATTTCCATATTCTTGAAATAGCGTCACATGATGCTGCATAGATTATGGATTGCCTCGGGCTTGATTTGAATATACACTGACTTATTAGTGTCAATACTCAAATTTACATGTTCCTTCCTGACTAACATAAGTGATTATTCCTATTGCAAGACATTAGCTTGCAGCAGCTATTTTTCCTGTTAAAGGTGCATTTGTGCATTTTGTGTAGAAGCTTATTTCTGTAACGGTGCATACATTCTATTGTTCGGGGCGGTGGCTCATTTCATTGAAGGGAAGCGTGGTGGTTCGGCGCAAAGCATGGGATGCGAAGGAAAAGTTTAGCTTTTCCCAAATGTATTAAAATGTCCCATTGTTAGACTAGTTGCTTGGGACTGACCAAGCACACGACTTTGTGATTTTTATTAAATAAATTAGAACTTGGTGAATGAAGGTAAAATTTTCTATCACAACACATGTCAATTCCAGGGTGTTCTAAAACATGTGAACTGTAGTTTATCATGTAAGCAGGTACTCTCCCTATATATGCAGGAGATCATTTCATCCTGTGGTTTTAACATACTGAATTTTGAATTTTTTTGAATTATTACTTTAAAGGTTCAGTGTGTAATTTCTAGTGACATCTAGTGTTATGGTTTGTGAATTACAAGCAGCAAGTCACTCTCTTCCTACCCTTCCCTTTGCCAACACAAAAGCTAAGCTACGGTGGCCGACGTAGGATAAAATATGTTGTCATCTGAGACAGCAGAGTAGATCTAGTCAAGCAATGAGGTTTCTTTATATAGAGATATCAAGATATTTACTTAATTATTAAGTAAAAAATGTATTATTCAATATAACCATGTTATTTCGAATGTTATTTATACTTGTTCATCATTGTGTTAGTGTTTTATTCACTGACTTTACCTAGCTTGTTTCCATGTTAGTTAGTACAAGATAAGAAAAAAGTTGCTTTGAATACATGTTTCCTTCATAAGAGCCTTCTATCTGGGAAAAGCCACACTGATGGTTACCAGTGATTTTTGCCTGCGTCACACCCGTATTCGTCTGGTTTCATTATGCTTTTGAAATAACAATCCAACTAACATTACATATTTTTTCTAATCTCACGAACGTGTAACCATCTTATTTCTCCCACATAGCAAAGCCATAAGATAGCGAGTAAGAAGAACTAAGTTACATGCAACAATCCAACTATATATTTTACACCACTGAAAAGGGAAAAGTCACTTTTCACGGTGACTATGGCTAGCTTCTACAAGGCTAACATTGTCAAACAACAGTTTTCAATTGCATTGCTAAAGTTTGAATACCTTACCTGTCCAGCAGAAAACAGGCAACTTCTGCATGGCTTTGAAATGTTTTTCCCTCAATAGAGCTTTCCAATTGTCCAAAATTCCACTTCTAATAAAGGAGAGCTTCTACTATTACGGCAAAACACAGCGACCTCCATATAAGGGGGTGCCCGTGGTTATGTAGATATAAATGGCTCATTCTAAGGTTAAAAAAACATAATTGTTCATTATGTAAGGTCTTTACACACCACTGAAAACATAGTTATGGATCTTATATTGCATTTCTGTCAATAGATCCTCAGAACTATTACACATGGAACCTTTAATGCAAATACATTTTTTTCTAATATTAAATGTGTGTTTTCTTTATAAAAAATAAAGTTATTATTTACATTTGAGGAAGTTAATGAAAATAGTGAATAGATTAACATTATTTTGTTAAAAAATTTGGAACATTTTAATAAGTTGACCTTACAAACTTGCTATGCTCGAATCTTGATAGACAACTAAACATTCTCATACCAGCATGTCACAAGCACACCCACAAGCAATCCACTCTAGGGAATTGCAAGCATGGTTGTCTGAAATTCCACAAGCAGTCAGTCAGTATGTAGGTAGGAAATATGCGGTGAGGCTCACTAGCACACATACCTAAAGCTAATGCTAAACGATCTCAAACTGCGGTTTTGAGCTGTCTATTGGTGCATCTACAGCAATCCGTCTGCCTGAGGTTGTAATCTCTGCTGTGGGATGTCATACTTGTATTGCGGAATGTGCTGGCAGTGTAGGGCATTCCACTCATAGACATGCAAACCAACCAAAGACCATTCTGTATTTGTTTATTCTGTGTGCTGAGTGACTGTGTGTCTGCATGTCGTAACCTGCTTTTACCACAGCTGCAGTTCTGGCAGGAGTGCCTAGGAACCCTTAGGCCAACATTTAAAAGTTATAGTGTATTTACGATTAAAAACTATTTCTGACATTTGTCATTTCTCTATATGAGATGACAAACCTTAATTTAGCTGTTCATAAAATGTATCATCCATAAACAATTAATTTTAATCCACAATTTACATTTCCTGTTAATGCAGAATGTATTCCTGCTCTAACAAACTCGCTTAACTTGGATTACGGCTACATTTTAAGAGACTAGTACTAGTTTTACTACTAAGCTGTTTGCAATAGCTAATAATGTTCTTTTTTGGATTGCTTTTAGCATTGAAAAAGTTAGTATTAAAATGCAGGATATGCTTAAAGGATCACACCAGACCCCTAAACAGCTCAACATTGTTTTGCTGTTCATGTTTCTGACACGACAGTCACAAAAAATACCTCAGCGCGTTTGGTAATTGCCAACTTGGCCACCGCAAGTGTCTGAAAATTCACACAGTAGCTGTTTCTCAAAGTCAAGGATCCTTCCTTTAGGACTGGTTCTTCCAAGTCAGGTCCTTCAGAGGCTAGGCGAGGTTCCTCCTTAGCATTCGGAGAACACGTAAATGAAACGCTAGCAAGTGCACGAAATTGTGTTAGTGTAAAGGTCCGCCTTTTGCGGTGCAATTCAACAGTGGAGAGTAGCAATTTATACTGGCATATAAATGTTTAGCATTACTTATATGTACTACCGTTTTAACAAATATACAGTAATGTTAAACACTATAGATACTTGTATTTTAAAGCATATTTCCCCGTCATCGCTCTCACTAATGTCTGCCAATTAATTAATTTTAACGAGCCGGCAAAGCCGCGTGCATAGGATTGTGGGTGATTTGGGAGCGCGAACAATACACATGTGCATCCTTTACTGTCTATGGGAAATTCTCAGTTGAAATTCTGAGGATCCTTGACATTGGAATAGTCCTTCGAGCTATAGCATCCTCGAAATTCCGGCTCCGGATGATCCTTCCTTGACATTGAGAAACAGCTAGTGACGTCACTGCAACATTTTCTAAAATATAAACAGTTGGTTTTGAATCGAGTCAATCTTTGAATTAAGTTGATTGGAGAATAAAACTGGACAAAGAAAGATCAGGAATTCAACGGAATGCCTCTAGCTGTAGTTTTGTAAGTATTGTGTAGAACAGTGGTTCTCAAACCTCTCCTCGGGGACCCCCAGCCATCTCACAGTTTTGTTGTAGCCCTGAACAAGCTCACTTGATTGAAGCAGCTAAGGGCTTGATGATTAGTCAAAAAGTTGATTCAGGTGTGCTAGGTCTGGGATACATCTAATATATGGCATGGCTGGGGGTCCCCCAGGAGAGGTTTGAGAACCACTGGTGTAGAAGTCACTGTGCGGAATCCCAAACACTTGTGGTGGCAGAGTTGGGAATTACCGAATGCACTGAGAAGGTGTTTTTAGTGACTGTTGTGTCAAACATGACTGGCTTCAACAATCTTCAGCTGTTTAAGGGTCAGGAGTGTTCCTTTTACACTGAAACTAGATCAGACAATCAGATTGGCTTCACAGGTTCTGGGCACGGAAAAATAGCCCTTGACCTTGAGCCAAACAACCCTTTCTTCCCTTGTTATAACATTGGTTATACAGTGGCTTAGTGCAGGCGCTAATGGAACCAAGCATGTATATGCCGTCAAGAGCATGCCAAGGTGAAGGTGGCAGTGTAACGAAAGGCTGAAGCCCGCGTTAGCCAATCAGATTCCCAAAAATAGCCAAATGAAAATGTAAACATAGGTCGCACTTTTGGCGCAGGTGCATGTTCTGGCGCATACTGTGACGTTGGCTGCCTAAACCTCAGTTTTTCTCAGTTTACATGCAACCGTGCAAACTGAGTTTTCCAAAATCTCCACTTTAGCCGGAGTTTTTAGAAAGAATCGTTTTCAAGGGCAAATTCTCTGTTTGCGTGTAAACAAAGGGAAATATCTCAGTTTTTCAAAATAACCGTGTACGTGTAAACGGGGTCTTAAACCAAACCATGTCCACACTATCGACGTTGCACCCTTTTAACAACACATTTTTCGCTTGCTGCTGCGTGGATAATTCTACCTGCACCCTCCATTGTTTTTTTTCACCGTTTATCTAACTTCCAGGTGTTTGTTTCTCACGTGTGTTTGTGTGCGTCACACAGTGGGCATTAAGGTTTTAGGGGCGCGGTTTATTCCAAAATAAGATTATTCTCAGTTGTTGCAGCTGGTGGAATGACATATGAAAAAAATACCGGTAACAAATATACCAAACCGCTACATACATGAAGACCGGTATATAGTTTTTCCGGTATACCTCCCAGCCCTAATTTGTTATGATAAGTCCTAAACCACAGTTGTTTTTTGTAGTTTTCAACATACTTACAGGTTTAATTGTGTACTTTTCACGCGACCCTATTTTCCACCGCATTACCTTTCTTGACCTTTTTTAAGCTGAGTGGATGAGTATGATTTCCTCTCCTACAACAGGTAGGGATTTTTATTTGAAACATACCAAAATATATTTCCATAAAATAATTGATGAAACATTCAAACTTTTAAAGGTGGCAAGGCCTTCAGTCTGGATTTTTTCCCATGTTACCTGTATAAAATGTTTGCATAAAATATTTGGAGTCTGTGTCACCTTATAATCACACTTATTAACATTCTTATTTAAGGAAGGAATCTGGAATAATTTTAGGTCAATATCTCTTCTCAACAAAGATTAAAAGATAAAAGCTAACACTGACCCACAGGCTTAGCACCTTGGTGGGCAAGCTAATACGTTTGGATCAGACTGGCTTCAGTCTCAGTCACCTCTTTAAGGTTCACCTATTAACCTGTTCACTAATGTGGACCTGGTTGTTTTATCCATGTGGATAAAGCCATGTGGGGATAACCTTTTTTATGGAAGTAAATGTTTTTTTTCTTTCTCTTCTATTTATCATTACTAGAAAAAAAAATCCACCATACATTTTAAACATTTTTCTACTACGACTTACTTAGTGTGGTTAATACTAAATATTTGTAAAGAACGCTGTCAGCTGTTTGCTTTAATTAAATACCTTACAACCAAAACAAAGAACTGCAATTACACCACTACGCAGGCCGAGTCCTCCCATAGTAAATCTTCTTTGCATTGCCAGCATTTCTGCAGTGATGTAAATGAGCTTAGCAGTAGGGCTCTCCTGTGTTAATGAAGTGCCGTGACCAACGCAGGCTAGTTACTGTCAGGTCACATGCAGTGAAGATGAGGCGAAGTCAGGATAGAAGTGAAGGAGGCACAAAGCTGACATGGGCTTATGGAAGAGAGGCCTGTCCTGTTACGTAATGGACTGGGCTTGGTCTGTAAAGACATTAAAGACTGTTGTTGTTTTACCTACTGCTGGGCCTAGGTTAAGCAGTGGTACCAACCAGCTGTCTGAGATGTAAACAATGTAGCTCCCTTGCTGGTGGAGTCGTGTGAAGACTTCCCTGCTCTCAGTGGGTTTGGTTTGACACATTTACAATTTAATTTTGCACCGAGAGCCACATTCAGTTAGGACCATAATCACTTAGTAAGTGTAAAAATATTTATCTTAGCTGTCTACCACACTGTGTTGGATGTTATATTAAATAATGAATTAATAAACTGAACTTACAGATTTTCAAATGTAATTTTAGGGTATTTACATCCAAATTGGGTGGTCTAAGAATTACTGCACTTTATATATGTGGGCCCCCCCTTCGAAGAGTCCAAAGGTATTTGGCAGTTGGCTACTCTGCTGTTCCATGGCCAGGTTTTTTGTCATTCCCTCATTAGTACATTTACATGTATGCAGATTAAAGGTCTGAATTTGATTTCAAGTGTTGCATTTGCTTTCTAAATCTGTTTCTGTTAACCGTAAATATGAATTCCAAAGAGATGCCACTGCCAGTGAAGGAAACCATCAAAAGTCAGAAAACAAATCCATCAGAGAGAGAGTGAGCAACAACATTGGGTGTGGCCAAATCACACTGGTGAGCTCAAGAATACCAAAAGAACTGGAAGACCATGGAAAGTAACTGTGGTGGATGAAAAAAATAAACGTTTACCAGAATGCTAGGAAGATATCAGTATGGATGTCATGTTCCAAAGCATACCACCTCCCTGTGAAGAATGGTGGAGGTATTGTTATGGCATGGGCAAGTACGGCTGCCAATGGAATTGGTTCCCTTGTGTTTATTGATAATGTGACTGCTGACAAAAGCAGATGTATACAGGGTCTAGGGCTATATTATTTGCTCAGATCCTGCCTAATGCTGCAGAACTCATTGGATGGGGCTTCACAGTGGAGATGTCGAGTCAGTCACCTAACCTGAGACCAATTGAGGTTACAATACAAATGCTGAAGGCAAAAAGGAAAAATACTCTAAGAACAAGCAGGAACTGAAGACTCCTGCTGTAAAGCCCTGGCAGAGCATCACTACAGAAGAATCCCTGCATATGGTAATGTCCATGGGTTCTAGAATTCAGACAATCATTGACTGCAAATGATTTGCAACCAAGTTTTAAAAACCTCACAATTTTATTCATTTAAATGTTTGTCCAAATACTTCTGAGCCCCTACAATTGAAATGACAATATTACAAGAGATGTCATTCCTAGAATGTTCACTTGAGTTTATACACTTCAGCTGAAAGTCTGCACTTACATTTTTAATTACGTCTCCAATATGCTGTGGTAGACAGTTGAAATAATGATAACTTATTCAATGTCCAAATCTTTATGGACCTAACTGTACCTCTGATATTTGTTGTTTTTTAGCTACCGGCTCACAAAATGGCCAACATACACCTCGTTCCAAATTATATTTTACACAGATTTTCCTAAATAGTCTATGCAAATGACAGTCAGTATAATTATAAGTAAAGTCACCAACCATTAAGTAATAAGTTGAATTGCATTGAACAAACCTTCCATTGAAAACAGTATTTCTTTCAAAAATTTGAAAAACTCTAAATGCACTGTTCCAAAATAATTTGCACAACAGAGTTTCAAAACGTTTTATAGGTTGTAAAGAACTGAAAATGGTAAATTGTTGAATTTGCAGCATTAGGAGTTCATATTTACTGAAATCAAAAACTATTTCATTCAAACACATCTTAACAGGGCAAGTTACATGTTAAGATAGGACCCCTTCTTTGATATCACCCTCACAATTTTAATGTAATTTTAGAAGCTGCTCTCTTAATCCGATTAATTTTTCTGGCAGTAACCTTCCTCATTATGCCTTTATCTGCACAAACCCGTCTGTGCTCTGAATCAACCACAAATCTCTTCTCAGTACAATGATCGTGCCTATGTTTTCATGAAATACCTTATGTTTTCATATCTTGTGCAAGGCATTGCACTATTTGCCGCTTTTCCCCATCAGAGAGATCATTTTTCTTTCCCATATTGCTTGAAACCTGTGGCCTGCTTAATAATGTGGAACATCCTTCTTAAGTAGTTTTCCTTTAATTGAGCTCACCTGGCAAACTAATTATCACAGATGTCTGAGATGGATTTCAGTGATCCAAAGAGCCCGGAGACAATACTATCCATGAGTTTAATTGAAAAGCAAAATATTTAAAGTTTATAACACTTAGGGTGTTTTCACACCTACATCATTTGGTCCGGACTTTCTGGCTTTTCAGTTTGGTCCGCACCAAAATTGCAGGTGAGAAAGGTGCCTCGGACCATGGGTCGGATCAAAAGACCAAATTTTAATCCGATCAAAAGAGGTGGTCTCGGTCTGGACCAAACTAAACCATGGTTCAGTTCGTTTGCAGTATGAAAACACTTTGCATAGTCTGGACTTTCCAACCAATTACAGGAAGCACGCCTGACTACTCACCTAACAAAGGGAGACGCAAAACAAGTACATGATAACGTCATGCCGTAGGTACGTCATGGAAAGTTCTTTAGTGCGCTAACAAAATCACTATGTGAAATAAAAAAGAATGGGATCAAATGTATACAATGTAATAAAACACAAACGTTGGTTTGGACCTTGGTCCGGACTTTTAGGTGTGAAAACGCCCTTAATTCCAATTTGTATAATAGTTTGGATGTGGTGTAGATAACTGGCATTAAAAATATAACAGGTGAATTAATCTGTAGGCATATACAGCTCTAGAAAAATTAAGAAACCTCTGCAAAATTATTAGTATCTCTGGTTTTACTATTGAGAAAGATATGTGTTTGGGTAAAATGTACAGTTTTGTTGTATTCCATAAGCCTCTGACAACATTTCTCTCAAATTCTAAATATAACCATATTCATTCATAGGCCTGGGAGGTATGCCTTAAATTTAATACCCCGATATTTTTCAAATGTTTGATGGTATCCCGGTATTTAAAGGTATTTAATTTTTTAAGTAAAGGGTTGAAAGAAATTAATTTGTTCGTTCATTATGATTTTTGTTGGAACACCAATAAACAAGACTGAGTAAGTAAAAGTAGTGCTATTGTTTAAATCTTTATTAAATGCAGGAATACTAATAAATAACTTTGCAACCGCAAAAAACAAGCCTATCCGCTG
>JACXGM010036309.1:0-11424 GCA_016801145.1 Umbra pygmaea
GGTCCACCACTTGAAGCAATGTAAAGAAAACACTGTAATTTTGGCTGTCTCAATGTGTGTGTATGCCATTTCACCATACTTGCGTGTGGACCATGTATGGCACTAAATACATTTTTCCAGTAAAGCACAATGATTAGGGGAGGGGCCTCACACAAAGAGAAGCCTAGGGGCCCCTGACCACCTTAATCCGCCCCTGGATGTGAGCAAACTGTCTGAAAGTTGTAATTCTTCTGGTAGCTGTGCCTTGAGAAATCTTAATCATTCTGAAACTTACTTCATATGAATTCACTTGCCACATACCCAAGTATTTCTAATCCATCAAAACAATGCTGAACTATTTTGTTCCTATGCTTTTCATGGACTCTCTATGGGCTTCCCATTGACTATATAGTCAGTTTTTTACTGTGCAACAGAAAGTTGCATGGTTCATGATACAATTGTTATCCTATTTTACAAAAACGGTTGCTACGGGGCCATAACGTGAGATACAAGGCAATAGATCCTTTTATACATTGTTGTGTTTCTTTAGAACAACCGTACATCTCAGAATTTCTCCAAAATTACGTTCTCAGGAAACTATTTTGAAAACCTGAATTACGTTATATGTCAACATATTTAGTTTTTTTTACATTTGAACTGCACGTTTCGTTTTTAGGCTATATTTGTACTTCAATTACATTGCTCCGGTACATTTCGTTTAGCGGATTTATGCAAGAACATTCCATACATTCCATAGCATTCGAAATTACATTTCAACATTCACAGTTAAGGTTAGGTAGGAGGATACTAATGGTTAAATTTAGGTATGAGGAAACTAATGGTTAAATATAGATATGACTTTACTGAGGTCAAGGTTAGATATGACGTTACTGAAGTTAAGGTTAGAATTAAGGTTAGTGTTAACATTACAAAAACTGAAAATCGCCGGTCTGCATGACGCAAGCAATGTACAACAAAACACACACAAATGCCAGTCTGGATTTGAACTCGCGAACACTGGCATGCAAGTCGCAGATTTATACGCCCGTCCACCATCCCCGACCTCCACCCTAGCAAAAACTATGCTATTGACATGCTATGTCATGGTCTTCATATGTTCATATTTAACATTATTCGAGTGTTGATTTTAGTTCCCTACAAACATAATTGACCCTCTCATACGTTCATATTTCACATATTTCGGTTTCACAAAATAGTTCCCTCAGAACGTATTTCATGTGATTTAGGGCTGCTTTAGAAATAAACAATGGACAAATAGAATCTTTAAATGCTTCAGATGTAAATTTATTTGCTGTCAAAGTTAACCTAAAATGAATTGGAGTCTATGGAATGCTAATGCAAGGTGGTGCCATAGTAGCTTCAATTTCCAGGTGTTGGCTTACCCCCTTAGTGCAACATCTTACCCCCTTAGTGCAACATCTTACCCCCTTAGTGCAACATCTTACCCCCTTAGTGCAACATCTTACCCCCTTGCAAAAGTCTCACAAAAACAAGCAACATACTTTTATTTCACATGACTTTATCAGAAATTGAGGCTGAATCAGACCAGCAGCTTTTATACAAGTTGTTTGTGCATTCATATGTGTGGTGAAAATCAAGAGGGAGGAAAGCACAATATATGGAGCAGAGAATGGTCGGGGAGACGCGGGCAGCAACAATTGTTTATGTTCTGCAAACAGATATTTAATTAAAAACTTATGAGCACACATTTGTTTCAGTATACTGTTTATGCCAAATTCAAGTGTATAATCGACAAGCTTACGACAAGCTTATGTACTGAAAATATTAAACCTGCCTGAAAAGATCAGGGCATATAGGACAACTCAGAGACTAGCAAAGATGCCTCAGTGATGGGAGCGAACAGTGATTTGGCTTCGATCTAGGAGTTTTGTCTGAGACCTCAAAAGATAGTTTGGGACAGCTTAATCAGAACTAACATTGTGAAGTGTACAGTATACTAGTGGTCACGTTATAAGACAAGTACAGTAGGCTAACGAGCCAGCTACTGTACCAGTATGTTTACATTCAAGACAAATAAATAGCTAGCTATCGCTTTGTCACAAGATTACTTAGGCTAAATCCTGTGGCTGGTTAGCATATCTACACTGGCGACAATGATTTTGTGGTAAGTGAATGTAAAAAAAATAATATTTGATGGATAATCTTATTGGGAAACTTGGTGTTAAGACGTGAAGCAAGAGGAATTATCCGCCATGTTTTTATTTTGGTCAGCTTCTCAGGTTTGACCTAATTATATTTCACTGATAAGGCAATGTTCTAAGTGCAGATATCAGGGAATTGTCATAGGCTTGGAACCTATTTTTAGCCAATCAAATTGCAGATATCTCAGATCCCATTTTATAATAACCTTTAATTATAGAGTTGAAAAATTATAAAACATTTCTGAAATTCCTCTAGTTGTGTAATAAATTTGTTATGGATATGTACACTATGGGCCCCACAATGATAGCAAAAACATAAATGTGTTTGTTTTTGTGCATGCTAACCCCTCTCTCTTATCACAGATACAGTGCTGTCAGTCTCAGTAGATACATAGGGCTTGTGGAAATCCTTGGAACAAAGCTCCTCACTGACTAAATCAACACTTCCACACCAAAATGTATCTTTCTCTTTTTCTCTATTATTTATTTCTCTCTTATTTCTTTCTCTCTCATTTCTTTATTCATCTATACATTTAGTTCTCTTTCTCTCCTTTTTCATTCAGATATCATAGATTACAGGACCACCAGCAAGAGCAAACCAGTATAATGATCATACTACTACCATCTTCCCTGGTGCATGGCAGAGACAGGGAACATTGTTCTCTTTCTCTTATCATTTAACTCTCCACTTGAAATATTCAATGTTACATATATATCTACAACTGTTGTTTACACAGCATGTACCAAATACATTTGATTTTATTTGACGTGAATACGTAACTGATGGCATTGGAAACAAACCATGTCAGTTGCTGAGCCCAGACTGCACCATTAGTGGAACACTTAGAGTAACTGTACAGGAATAGAAATGCGGTTATGCGTATTATCGTCATGGAAACTGGGAATACGGCAGCACGATGCACCATGTATATACACACACACAAACACACAGCCAGTATGCACACAGGTATATACACACTTACAAATACAACCGCACTAACCGTTAAAATGCTTTATTTGAATCTACAAATGAAATTTACATTCAAATAGGATTCAAACATTACAACGCTTGTTATGTGCATTGACAGTAACGGATAAAAATAGCACATATTCCACGCAGCATGTCTGCCCATGACCGCTGATGGCAACTCTGCTAGCTTTTTGGTTTTTATCTTATAGGCCTGCAGTCTGAAGGCTAAGCACAGTGAGTCTATATACATAGGCTAGGCCCCAGAAAATCAGCACCGCAACCCTGCACTGATAGCCAAGACATTTCTTATATCACACAAGGGGCTAGAATACCAATACCTGTAGCAGTCCAGTTAGGAGCCACTTCTACATCAAGTATCCACACAATAATCACACAGCTAAACATGTGACCAAATATTTCATATCAGGGTTAAGAGACTGGACTGCATTAACTAATCCATAGCTATCTGACTACAAAATTCCCTACACACACGCACGCACGCGCACACACACACACACACACACTCTCTCTCTAAGCAACAGTAACTCCACTCCATCGTCAGGGCTCTACAGCATCATCATCTGCACACTAATCATCCACAGATGACAGAAATGTTAATTCAAGTTAATGTAATTCAATTCAATCCATATGGTTGCACAGTAGACTGACACACCTCTTTATCCCATGCAACTTGTTCGCTAGATCAGTATAGCTTCCGATTACACCATTGCACTAAATAATCCAAACAAAGCCATCCTTTCCCAACATTTATTCTGACAGGAAATCTTGAAAAATCAAGATTTGTTTAGATGTAATACAAAAAGTGAATGTAGACAATGTAGTAATTGCTGTACATGCTGTACCAAACAATTCATCCTAAATGTTGGAGTTCTGATAAGACATTATAGTGTATGACAAGTCAAGATAAAACATGCTTGTTTTAAAATGTCACATTTCAGATTTAAAATGTCACATTTCAGGTTCAAGACATCTGGACTAACGAGGACAGATGAATACCACATACCAACTAATAAATATCTCTATGAAGTGCCAACAATAATCAGGAGAACTGCATCAAAACACAACCTCGGAATCATCTAAAGACGTGTTGCCCATAACATCATGAAGAATCAGTATGGTAGTATATGATCCAAAATATGAGAACAGAATGTATTATTACTGTTCACAAACTTGGCTAGCTCAAAGGAAATGGTAAAATAGCTCAATATTAATGTATAATATTAATATATATTTATTAATATTATCGTTTTTTATAATATTACTGATAATCATAATAATCCAAGAAGGACCTTTTTAACTATTGACAGTCTTAATACAACAGTTAAAACATATTGTTTACCACTAAATATGTTGTGCTCAGTAACAAGATTGTCTCTTCCTGTAGGTTTGGTGACAGTGACAGATTTCAGACTATGTTATTAATTTTTCCCTGATAAGGTAGAGTCACTATGGACACCTTTGTCTTAGTTTAATACTATTTGATAAAGATATGCTCAAGAAAATGGGAACAAAGTTGTCTAACTGTTTTATTACCCTATTCCGACTTACATTTGCTTGTTCAAAATAATGCTACAGTAACTAATACCAGTTTAGTGAAATGACTGATTAAGAACAGCACACTAAATCAGCCATAAATTTATACTTATAGGGTCTATACTATTTTAAACTACCTCTTGGCATATTATTATAAGAATGCTTGATTATCCCAATGTTTTCCTATCTGGTGTTGCCACAAACAAGGTTAGCCAGCTCCAGTTAATTCAGAATGCAGCAAGCGTTTTAACAAGAACTAGAAGGAGAGCACAGATAACACCCATTCAATTGTCCTTAGGCTGCATGGCTTTAGAATATATTAAAATAAAGCATGTTATAGCCATTTCCTTATTGCATGTCTGATATACATTTAATGTACTTGCCTGTTTGGGTTCTTTAACTTTTTTTGACCAGAGACCCCTACCCAAGCCATTAGTCAATCCAGGGACCCCCATCATATAAATGATATTACAATATTATTGTCCTATGTAGATCCCTTGTATGCACTGCATAGGAGTACCACATCAATTACATATAATTTGCAATTAACATCATCCCTCGTCAAAACCATCATTACCTCAGAACCTCCCATTGTTCCTCAATATCATGTTGACATTTGAAGGAAGCTATTTAAAGGAAAATGATTTATATAAAAACAAACTTTTGCTATTTGTAACAAATACTGATAATTTAGATTAATACTTTTGGAAGATCTTTCAAAAGGCTCTCTGTAATAGCTCCATGGACACTCAGGGGCCCAAGACCCCAGGTTGAAGACCCCAAGTCTAGAGTAGTCCAGTGGATTAGGACAGTCACTCTGGTACACATGTACTGCTGAGCCATGGGTTTGAATCTGGCAGATTGCTTTGTTAGCAAAAACCTCTTTCCTCTATCACCACTTTAGTGATTAAGATGTTATCAAGATATGTGCCAGGCCAGTCCCACTGCATCCGAATCTGTAGCTAGCTGTGTTATCGAACTGTGTTTTAAGTTTTTAAATACCTTCTGAAATTTCTCAACTTTTACTCCAGCAATTTCTCAACTTTTACTACAGTATTTTCCTTTTCATGCAAGATGAAAAATTTAGTACTAAAGCAGTCCCCAAAGATGCATTGAAGTATGCAATAGTAATCAGATTCAAATGGATGAAGTGTTGAAGCTGCTTTGTACATGAGAGGCTTCAACAATTTATTTTCTAATATCAAAACACATAAAGGCTCTATTTCTGTTAAAATATCCAACCTTAATTTACAGAGAATTCACTAATTCAGCAACGTGTGGCTTCTGTAATTCTTGAAAATTTGATTCTAAGTGACTAAAAGGCTTGACTAATCATCAGCAGAGTAAAAAAAAATACTTTTTTATGGTTGCGTTTGCTTTAATGCAACACAAGTACAGAGATTTGCAGCAGAGTAATATATTGTTAGTGTTTGAACAGTGGGCAGAAATCCCTTCCATAGGCTCCTCCCTTCCTTTATCTTTATTGGCCAGGGTATGATAGGCCCAGGCCCCACCATCCGTTAAACTCTTACAGGTCTCTTTGGGCTTGTAAACGATTGTTTTTTTATCTTCAGTGTCATTAGGTCGTGTTGGCACCCTTCCACAATCCAGAGGTGAAAGTAAGCCAGGAAGGTCTGGTACTGCATCCTGGGAAAATAAATTGGGGGTGCAATAACAAAAATGAAATATATAGGAAACCATAATCAGTTCCATATTATTTAACAGTTCATTAGTATGAAAATAAGCTGATTGACTTGCTAACATCATGGGGATGTCCCTATACACTGATGTGTAAAAAAAGAAAGCAACATGAAAGTGGCAGAGACCAGGATATGGCATTGCTACAGTATTGGACGTGTCAAATCACACTACATGACACTACATACATACTACATACTGTATGTAGTGTGCCTAATGACAATGGCTGAATGTTGTAATACTTTTTTCCCTTTTTTTTGTCACAGATGTATTTTTCCATCCATTGATTTTCAGGTGCACTGTGCATTTGTTTGGATGTTGGAATAATTTAGTGAGTGGATAAAAGTAAGCTGGGAGCCAATATCATGACTGGTTGTGTTTACACCACACTATGAACTAATACACATGTAAAGACACAAGTTAAATAATTTTTTACGATGCTTACTAGGCCCCAGGATATCATACACAATAAGAATTTTATAGGCAATTCTATAATTAAACCCAAATATTTGCTACTGTAATTCTTGCCATGCTCACATTATTTGAGATGCACAGCAGCTGGCACTTAGCATGAATGAGATGTGCATTTGGAGAACAAAGTAGACAATAGTGTCTGCTGGATAGGCCAACTAGGGGAATGACTAGGCTCTCAGTGCCTGTAATTATTTCTGCATCACTTGGGGTCTCATCTTACTTCTGAGAGTATGTAGAATACACATGGTGCAAATTAGATATTTGCATCAGCAATCTTTTTCTTGTTACATTTACATAATTTAGCAGACACTTATCCAGAGTTACTTAAGAGCAGTGAGTGCATTCATTTCATACTGACCCTTGTCAGCAACAAGCCAACACTCCTTATGTTGTGGGAGCCATGCTGTACTAGTGGAAAATTACAGGACCTGGGCCATAGAACTGGATGATATGTGAAGTTTATTTATTAGTAAAAACAAATATAGTATGTTTTCCACCGTAGTCATATGTGTCATGCAATATAAAGTAAAGTAAAAAGATCAATATACTTCAGAATGTTGTACCAGATTCATTTCCATGTGGAGTCCTTTGGAAAGGTAAACATTAAGAGATGAACACATAAAATCATCATACAAAACAGGGTTACCGCAAGATGCCGTCCCCCCAACCAAATTGGGTGGGGTAAGTTTGTGCTCTGTGAATGTTTTAGAGCATGAACCTGCAGGAACAAGTCACAGCATTAATGTTTGCATGAGAATGAGAGGGTATCGTCCAGGGTCATGCCAGAGTTCTTTGCACTCTGGGATGGCGACATTGCAGTTCTCAACTGTAATGGACATGTCCTGGAGCGGACAGGCCTATCCATTGAACAAGAGCATCTCAGTCTTGTCAGGGTTGAGCTTGAGGTGGTGTGCTGACATCCACGTAGAGACATCAGCCAGGCACATAGAGACACAGGTTTTCACCTGGATGTCAGAAGTGGGGGAGTAGAAAAATAGTTGAGTGTCATCAGCATAGCCGTTATAGGAGGGTCCATGTGAGGCTATGACAGAGCCAAGGGATTTGGTGTAGACAGAGAAGAGGAGAGGACCTAGAACAGAGCCTTGGGGAACACCAGTGGAGAGTGTCCGTGCAGCAGACAAAGACCGTCTCCATGTCACCTGGTAAGTGTGGCCTGCCAGTTAGGATGCAATCCAGCAAAGTGCAGGGCCAGAGATGCAGAGATCTGAGAGGGTGGAAAGTAGGATGTGATGGTACACAGTGTCGAAGGCTGCAGATCTAGAAGAATGAGAACAAAGAAGAGAGAGGTAGCTCGGGCCTTGCGAAGAGCTTCTGTTACAAAGTCTGTTATGTTGTTTGTGTTAAACATACGACATCTCACACACAACACATTTATACATGTAGGCAAACATAATCACTTGATTTTGATTATGTGTGCATGTTAGTGTCTTCTTAGCAATTGTTTCCTTTTTCAAGTCAGTATCTGCTAGCTGGCTAACTCATTACAGCAAAGTGCCTGGCCATATCTGAAGTGCTTTTTAATCAGCCTGCTTCCACTCTTATTGAAGATGAAGGCAGACAGATGAAGACAAAGAGCAGGCCAGGGTACTCTTTCATTCCCTGTAGAGCCTGGATTCTGCTGCCATAACTCCTTGGCCTTTAATACTCTTTATTCATCACAGAGGTAGTGAGTTTGAACCCCGCCACAGAAGCTCTCTCGTTTAACAGACTGTTATTTTAATCAAGGACGATCAATGTAAAGCAAGGAAAGAAACAGGATAAATAAATGGGGTTAACTGAAACAGTACAAGTATACCCCCATATCTAATACAAGTCTTATCTCAAAACATTTAGCCTCCCTTGCGTTTTTTCTTTGTTAGTAAAAACAGAGGTGAGGAGCAGATGGTTGTGAGAGAGGGGAAGAGAAGAGGCCAAGGAGCTAAGAGGATGAGTGGGGGGGGTGAGTGTGGAGGCGAGAAGGAGACAGAGGTGGGGAGAGTTAAGGGGATGAGTTGAGTGGCAGGTTGATTGACCGCCTGGATTGATGTGCACTCTGTTATTGCAGTGTGCTGGCTACCCTTGTTTAGCTAATGGTGCCATTTTCTCAACCCAGCTCCCAATCAATAGATATTACAATACAAACATCTTTGATTGCTAAAGGGGCAGTTGGACACACATCCTATTTCGATTTTTACCCCATTATTGCTAACATTTATTTGGTTTTTTTTTTACATATAGACAGACAGAGAAGAATGTGTGGATGTAAAATAACTGGAATCAATAAAAGCACAGTGCAAACAGAGCTTGTGTGCATACAGAAAACCACAGTCAGTCAACAGACTGTGTAGTCCGGCTGTAAGATCAGCACCCCTGTACTGTGGACAGCGCCTATCTTCTACCCTGTGGAGTATAGTTAGTGATTTCACATGATCCTTCTAGGTGAATGGAGATAAGCTTACCCGGCAGCTGACCCGGCTGGCTGATCTGATGTAGTCTTGAAAATAGACTGCTTCTAACAGCCAGTGATTTTATGCTTTAGATGTTGTTTCATACCACACAGAGGGAAGATTTCAATCAATGGAGCTGGCACCTTAGCTGCGATACATACTGTATAATGAAAGAAGACACAAAACAGATAACATTTTCATTAAGAATATAAATATGGTGTGTACACTGTATATGTATAAATTAAATTACAGAGAACAACAAAATCATTTCCCTCTATAGGGCATTGCATAATCTCTCTTTCTATGCTGACATTCTAATCTGTAATTTGAGATCAGTCAAACAACTAGTTCTTTTAAACTTCATGCTTTTCTTCAAACTTGACCTATGATTTTTAGACACATGACTGTCTGGTAGACAGTCACATTATTTCATATAGACTTTAATATTTGGCTCGATACAAGTCTCCATGGTTTCTCCAGTAACCCTTGACTCCCTAAACCCTTTGGGATCAGAATTCGTCTCCCGCTGTCCTCGTTCCCAACGCTCCAAACGTGCCGTGATCACTGATAAGACAATAACCAACCTTCAAAGTTCTGGACTGTACTCACACCACTGATTATGTGGCATGAGATGAAGAAACCCAATTTTAGTCTGTGTGTGTGTGCGCGTGTTTGTGTGCATCCATTTGGGACTGTGTGTGTGTGTGTGTATGTGCCTCCATTTGGGACTGTGTGTGTGTGTGTGTATGTGCCTCCATTTGGGACTGTGTGTGTGTGTGTATGTGCATCCATTTGGGACTGTGTGTGTGTATGTGCATCCATTTGAGACTGTGTGCATGTTTGTGTGCATCCATTTGAGTCTGGCTGTGTGTGTGTATGTGCATCCATTTGAGTCTGGGTGTGTGTGTGTATGTGCATCCATTTGGGACTGTGTGTGTGTGTGTGTGACAACCCAAATCCCTAGCTCATTAGGGGGGGGGGGGCTCACTGGTTGCTGACAGTCTGAGGTCCCTGGTGACTCAATCCTCCCAGCCCATCCCCACCCACACTGCCTCCCCCGGGGCTTTTTGTTTCTTAATGTTCCAAGTCGATTAAGAGTTGATCAGGGATGAGGTGATAATTAAAAAACGACCAGGTGCCTGAGACTAAATGATGATGGTGCCCTGGAGAGGAGATAAATGTGACACACACACACACACACACTTTAAATACTTTGTTTAAGCCCACAAAACACATTTACATTTCAAGAAGCCTGAAACATTGAAGAGGTCTGTATGCACAAGGTTAGCACCTCATAAATCCATGACTACCACTTCCCCTTTGAAACCACCATATATTAGGTATTTTCTAAACTGAAAACAGATCATCATTACTGTAGAAAAGGACCCCTTTTGACTGACAATCTCAAGTATTGCACAATCAGCTAATCAACTTTGCACAAAGCAGTGTGCCCCTCCTTGTGGCTTCTGAACTTAATTTGAGTCATTTCACCTGCATCTAAAGGCAACTTAATTGATTGTTTTCTCCTTTGTTCTGCCCACCAGGGTGTGTAACTCCCCATGTATGTTTCTGGCAATGTAGTTTGTTGTTACATAGATGATGATGTGAAACATATATTAGAAACGTTTATCCTCTATAGGCATTTCTGCTAGTTAGCTTGATTAATGCTACAGTAGGGAATGCTTAAGTACAGTGCAGTTTTTTTTGTTAAGGCTACAGGGACGGTCATCATTTTTTTAGATACATTTTCAAAATAAACATCAAATTTACATACAAATGTTAAAAAATATATGTATTTTCATTGTTTATTAAACAAAAGTGTGTTATTCAGAAAAAAACACTCAGATTTATTGGGTGCAGAAAAAAGTGAACCCCCTTATTCAATAGCTTGTGGCACCTCCTTTATCATGGATAACTTGGAGTTAATGTATATATAGCCAGGATGTTATAGTGGAGGCTAAACGCTCATAAATTATGTTATATTAGTTAATGTATATATAGCCAGGATGTTATAGTGGAGGCTAAACGCTCATAAATTATGTTATATTAGTTAATGTATATATAGCCAGGATGTTATAGTGGAGGCTAAACGCTCATAAATTATGTTATATTAGTTAAT
>JACXGM010036310.1:0-11424 GCA_016801145.1 Umbra pygmaea
CCATCATTGCCCACGTGCGCGTTGAAGTCCCCCAGCAGAACTATGGAATCCCCAACTGGAGCCCCATACAGGACTCCATTCAAGGTCTCCAAGAAGGCCGAATACTCTGAACTCCTGTTTGGTGCATATGCACAAACAACAGTCAGAGTTTTCCCCCCAGCAACCCGCAGGCGCAGGGAGGCGACCCTCTCGTCCACCGAGGTAAACTCCAACGTAGCGGCGCTCAGCCGGGGGCTTGTGAGTATCCCCACACCCGCCCGGCGCCTCACACCCTGGGCAACTCCGGAGAAGAAAAGAGTCCAACCCCTATCCAGGAGAATGGTTCCAGAACCGAGACCGCACCAGTTCCGGCTCCTTCCCCCCCAGAGAGGTGACGTTCCACGTCCCCAGAGCCAGCCTCTGCTGCCCAGGTCTGGTCCATCGAGGCCCCTGACCTTCACTACCACCCATTTGGCAGCGCACCCGACCCCAGCGGTTCCTCCCACAGGTGTTGGGCCCATGGGATGGAGAGGGAGGTGCCACGTTGCTTCTTCGGGCTGTGCCCGGCCGGGCTCTGTGGCAAACCCGGCCACCAGGCGCTCGCTGACGGGCCCTCCATCCAGGCCTGGCTCCAGACGGGGGCCCCGGGCTTCCTCCGGGCAGGGTCTCTCTTCCTCGATTCTTCATTGGGGTGTTGGTGAAACATTCTGTTGTATAGGCAAATAACATAGGTTCAACCTGAATAGGTTTGTGTAAATGTGTCTATATGTGCAAACCACAGCACAATTTTGTGTGAGAGTTTCTGTCAGGGCATTCAAATGAATCATTATTTAAAATACAATTAGCCTGTTACATTGTGTGTGTTGTTTGGTTTAATTCTTTACATTTCAAACTCAGAGATGAGCTTTACATTTTTTTAAGTTTCAAATCATTAATATACTTGTTTTCTTGTTTTACATGTTTTAGAAATACAAATTATTTTTGCAATGTTACCTTCGAATTTGTGAAATGGCCAGTTTGAATAGTTTAATTTGTGGACACATAGGATCTAGAAATGGCAGTAAGTCCTTTTACAAAACAAATACATTTCCAGCTTATACCCCCTGTTCTTGATTTCAACTTTTTTGTATCTCTGTTGGAATTATAGGCTCTATGACTTCTCTAGGGTGCAAGCAAAAATCTAGGATGCAATTCAACCTAGGGTCTGTGTGTGTGAGTGGATTGTGTTAACGACCCTCTTGTCTATGTTGTCAGTAATTATAGCTAGTTTAACAGTGCTTCAAGAAATCTGTGTAAATCCAAACTAGATTGTAAATTGTTTAAACCTGTTATATATTTTTTAATTTGTAGAAATGTTATAAGTTTAACTTGTCAGATCAGAATCTGACAGGTTCTAAATACTTTTATAAGACAACCATTAATCTAGGGAAAGCAATGTTTTTTAAAAATCTTACTCCCAGAGATTTGCAATTGTATACAACAAAGTTATGTAGTACAGTGACATATCTCACCACAAAGTGTAGACCATATCTCTTAAAAGCGGTCCTTAAATTAGTTAGGTGTATTAGTTAGGTGTATTGGAGTTTTTAGCAACAAGGTTTACAACATAGCAAATGTTTATTTGTTAAAAAAGTTTAAAATATCCAATAAATTTCGTTCCACTTCATGATTGTGTCCCACTTGTTGTTGATTCTTCACAAAAAATTACAGTTTCATATCTTTATGTTTGAAGCCTGAAATGTGGCAAAAGGTTGAAAAGTTCAAGGGGGCCGAATACTTTCTCAAGGCACTGTAAGCGTCTTGTGATTACAAGCATGCAACCTTAAACATAGGCTATAGTTTTTTTGTATTGCTGTCCAGAAAAGTGTACTTAGGATTCTAAATGTAAAGACATAATATACACATTTAAAGCTTTCAAAAACTAAGTAAAATCATTCACTGGCTTAATACCTGGTGACTCGATGAGGTACGAGTAAACTAATTTGACATGGGGAGAATGAAGCGACATGTTTTAAAATTGACCAAATTAAGTTTGTGAATGTATCTTTCACGCTCTGCGGCAGGAAGGGTGGACATATAATTACTTGACATATTAGTGATTTCGTAAATTATTCATGCCTGCCGGCTGAGTACAGACATTGTTTGGTGCCGCTATTTTGTATTGAAGTCTAGTCAGAGTCTAGTGTATCTTCCCCCAAAAAGGGGCGGTGACAAAATTAACAGTTAAGTTCCCAGACGTGCCTGTAGTATGTATAGTAGAATTTAGGACTGGGCAGGATCGATTCTCAGTGCTGGGCTCCATGGCGATAGAACAATATATTTTATTGGAACTTAATCGCAAAGATGTGCTGTACAACCATGTCATAGAAGTATTTTTTTAAAGACAGGAGGATGGACTTCATTTTCATGAGCAGCTTTGGTGAGTGTGATGGATTTTTATATATTTTTACTAGGAGGGCCTTAACGGTTCTTAACGGGGCTTAGTGTACATGTTACCTTTACTATGAATATGAGGTGTTAAGCCAATTGACAATAGCCTATAGCTCGACAATGTCATTGTCAGGTTATTATAATGCGTTTTAATTATGGGAAGATAGTGAAGGCCTGGGTGTAAAATGCACATAAGTAAACTTTAATTCTACACTATAAACAATGCATACAATAAAACTTAAGTGACGAGAGCTCAGATAAAGTTGACTTGTCATGCCGCCATCTTGGCCACACCCCCTTGACGTATATTGTTGCCTCCCATTGACTAGCATCCACTGACGTATATTGTTAGAGACAACAGATGTACTGTGGTTCAAAAAGCGATCTCTCTTACTGTAAGAAAAATTCTGGTGACGTTTTAAAACATTATTTCTGGATATTTAAAAAATATATAAGATAATCTTTCCTTACACAAAAGCAACGCCTAAAATTCACGATAGTTATCAAAGTTGATCTGGTCACAATTCCTGTTGAATTCTGTGTGGAGTTTGCATGTTCTCCCTGTGTCTGCGTGGGAACATGCAGGTTAGGTTTGGGACTACAGATGGAAATTAGCATCTATGCTATAATCTCGCTCATTTACAGTCTGTACAGAAGTGTAAGATTGTTAATTATGGTGCACTGTCCCAAGTAAATAAATAAACAATAAATTCAATATGTTTTCAAAGGAGATGAGTTTCACTGATTAGACTGTGTAGGATTTTGTAAATGGAAAGGTATTTTAAATATACAGTAGGCAGTTTACATGAGACAGTTATTTAGTAGGACAATAGTTTAATGACTAAAGTGCTACAAATAATATATTTAACTTCAGAATGTAGTTGTTTTAATTATAAAATAATCTGTAGTGGACAACGTGTTTAAGGGAAATTATTTGGATGAATGTGCACCCTGGAGCCACCTGGCTGCCATTTGTTGTTTTGTTTTCTTTAAAAAACTGCCACCAAAATTTAATTCACTCAGCCGAAGTGTGCCTCCGTATACCACAGTACAGCTCCACCCCTTTTTCGCCACTTTATCGTGTGACATCTGTACATTATTCCCCGTAAATAGTTACATTTCCTTAAACTACATGCCCATTCTCTCCATAAACTATTACTATGGCTATTTTGATAATTATATTGACTAATTAAAATTGTAATTAATTACTGTTCCATGTATTTAGGTACACTGAAAAAACAGTGTTTAAAAAAGAGAACACATATTTAGTTGTGAGTTTGCCAGAGCTTACATTTGAAACAAAAACAATAGCATTGTTAACTTGAGACTGAAATATAAGTTAACAATACCATTGTATTTTGTCAACTGTAGGCTCTGATAATAATAATAATAATAATAATTCAACTTATATAGCGCTTTACACAGTGAGGACACCAACTTTTAACATCCCATTCGAAAGACGGCACCCTACACAGAGCAGATGTCCCTGTCACTGCCCTGGGGCACTGGGATTGACCTTTAGACCAGAGGGAATAGTGCCCCCTACTGGCCCTCCAACACCACTTCCAGCAGCACTGGTCTCCCATCCAGGGAGTAACCAGACCCGACCCTGCTTAGGTTTAAAAACAAACCAGCAATGCAATACAGGGCTCTATGCTGCTGTTGTAAGCCAGTTTCTAGCATGCAACTTCCAAACAAAGCTCTGTTTTAACATTTTTGGATAGACTTGATACATATGTGCACCATCATTAACACATTTTAGTTTATAATTATAGAACCCACCGTGAATAGCAAAAATAAATGTTTTTACAAAAAATCTTTCTGTCCTCTCCTGGACCATCTCTAAAAATAACACACAGCCCTCCCCTTTTCTATGTCATTGTGTATTGTGTAAATTCTGTTATGATACCAGCAAAGCAAATAAATAACTTGGATTTCTAAATGAATGCTGTAAAAATAAGATATAACAATTTAAGTAGCTGCAATGCGAAACAATGAATTTGACACTGTGCTACTCAGGGAACTTAGAAATTGTTAAAAATAAGGCAGGTCTTTTTTTGTTGATTTTCTCCATATTTTCTTCCTGTCCCAATTGGACTCCAAATGTACTGTCTATCCCTGAATTTTCAGCATCCACGCAACTCCTTGGATAGATGCCGGGATGGTGAAGGAGGCTCATATGTCTCACCCAACCACGTCACAGAGCCGGCCGATTCTTTTCGCACTGCTCATCCAACACGGAAGCCTTTAGTCAGATCGTGTGTGGGATGATACACTCATGCAATTGAAATTACAGGTGCCCAATTTGCACACACGGCATTCCTGGAGAGCAATGTGGCAAGATAGATAATTCAACTTATCTATCCCAAATTCTGTGTAGTGCTATGCCAATTTCTGCTGTGTCATGCTGGAGGTCTGGGGATAGTCTGAGAACCATAGTTAAGCTCTAAGTAGCTGAGAAGAGAAAATGTAATTATGTCTTACTTCACCAATATTTGTTGTGTGTAGGTAACCCTACCACTACTATCTGGCAAAAAAAGTAATTTTGAGACACTCTCACCAACCTGCTGCAAAAATACAAGTAATTTACAAGTTGAACTACGTCATTGCTCTCCAACACTGCCTGATTTGTTTAAAAATTATACCACAGCAAATAGTCAGACAATACAACTCTGGAATGTACTACTGAGTGTTTTAGCCGTTAGTGATTACACATTTGACACACTGAGGAGAGTTAACACTCAAACAAGCAATTTAGATTTTTCCCTCAAAAAGGGCACACATACACACCCTCATGCACTCACAAACAGCCCACACATACACACTGATTCTGTAGAGGTTGTAGGTGTGGAATGTGCAAGTGCAGAGAAAGGATTCAGCAGATTATCGGATCGTGTTACAATAATTTGTGTTGATGAAACTTCATTCCTGTAGTAGGCAAACAGTCAACTTGAACTGTGGGCCCTGCCTGTCTCACCTCAGTGTCTTGTACATAAACTATCAAGGCCAAACTATGGTGTCATGTATCGCGTGGCAGCATCTACAAACAATTACCTGTTACTTGTGGTCCATTACTTTTGAAGTAACCTCATATTTCTATTTCCAATTGGCTGTTCCTTAATCACATGACTCTCAGGAGAGATCAGGGGCTTAGTTGGAAATCATGGGCTGCCCGGCACCCACTGTTTTCATGGACAAAGCGTTCTTGGTGACCAGCGGAGCATGAGGGAGATATGATATTTCCTGGGAGGGCGTCCAAGTCCCTTCTCTTTGTGTTGGCTCCACCCTCTGGTTATGTCCAAAACGCAGGAAGGGTAAGGTGCTCTCAGATATAGCAGGTCAGGTTAAGGTGTGGAGGTACCATTTTTACAGAGAGCTTCATGCCACTGTTTACACACGCATGCACACACACAAACACAGACCCATTCATACAGACACTTACATGCACACACACAAATTCAAACTGTTCAAAATGATGGATTGTCTGAGAGTGTGAAGGGAAGGAGCTGAAAAAAAACAACATTTTCAATAACTATATTTGCCAATTCATTTTTATAACACACTTGCAAACAAAATGGCCAGGAAATGTCTCTGACCACTTCAGGGACTGAGACGTGATACCATCTAACTCCCCTAAAGAGAAACTGTTTACATTAAAGTGTAGAGCTAATTTTAACATGAGGTATAACCAATCACATTTCTGTGTATGGATTTGTGATACTTTAATACATAAAACATTGAAAAAGTGTCCTCTGGACCTGAAAATTAAGTTTGCAACTATTGAGAGGCCAGAGGACATATACAGGCTGACTACACCCTCTACTGGGGGATAAGGGGAGTACATGTACCACCAGAATGAACAGCTGAAGAGTATGACACTAATGACTGTGTTTGTTCCCTGAAGGTGGAGATTGAGGCTATAAAAAATGTGGAGAAGAATAATAGAGAGGTGGTGGCCAGGAGATGGACATGTTAATATATGTATTGGAATGAGTTGATGTATGTATTGAAAGAAGAACACAAGGAACACCTTAATACAGTTTTTCTTTATTTAAACTATGTCTCTGGTTTTCTTTATTATGATCCTGCTACATTTGGGCAGTTAAATGGTAGAGTATGAAATATGATGCTACAAACGTTCACACTATCTACACATTCTTTGGGCATGGATATTTTACCATATCCAGACTGACAAACAGTAGTGACAACATGCATTTAGTAGGCTACAAATGTTTAATGACTGCTCAGGTAGAATAAAAAACAGTATGGACAATTAGGTTTAATAAGGCCCCAGGTAGTATCTTGTATGGAAAAGATTTAATGCCATAAGATATAATGTGCTCACATAAAATGAAATATTGTGTTGCCGACCTGTTAGTCCTTATTTTTAGCAGTACTTTCAAAATAGCCAGTTTATCACAAAATAATTTGTATTAAAGCATTATTCCTACCCTCTGTTTTGGGTTAGATCACCAGAGTTGACAGTCTTGTCCTAGATTCAAAGTAACCTCTTAGAACATATGGTGCAATTGCAAACAAGACTGGGAATTTTTAAACATGCTGCTGACAGGAAATTTCTTCAAACTAAAATAACATTGGATTCAATAAACCAGCTGTGGATTAAAAATACTAGACCATGTCATTGGCTACTGATACTGTGTTATGCAGACTTAAAATGACTGTAAAATGTTTAAAAATTTTCAATCTGGCTTCAGACCAAATCACAGTACAGAGACAGCGCTTGTTATGATAATAAATTATATTCACCTCAATACAGACAGGCAAACTATCAGTGCAGATACTCAGGGCTGCTGACTGGAATCTGTGGGCCCCGGGACAAACTCCACATTTTGGGCCCCCTGCTAAAGAAAATTACTGGGCAAAAACAAAATTTGGGGCCCCCCTCAGGACTGGGCCCGGGACAACATACCCGGTTGTCCCCCCCTGTCAGCTGCCCTGCTGATACTACTCGACCTTAGTGCTGCATTTGACACTGTCGGCCACAACATACTTCTTGACAGGCTGGAAAACTGGGTCAAGGTTTCTGGGATGGTCATGAAATGGTTCAGGTCATACTTAAAAGCGAGAGGTTACTATGTGAGTATAGGCAACCATAAGTCTGAGTGGACATCCATGACATGTGGAGTCCCACAATGCTCAATTCTCGCGCCACTCCTATTCAACCTGTATATGCTCCCACTGAGCCGAATAATGAGAAAGAAACAAATTGCTATGCAGACGACACCCAGATCTACTTAGCCCTATCGCTTAACGACTACAGACCCATTTACTCCCTATGCCAATGCATTGATGAAATTAACAATTGGATGTGCCAAAACTTTCTTAAGTTAAACAAAGAGAAAACTGAAGTCATTGCATTTGGAAAGAAAGATGACGTTCTCAAGGTGAACGCATACCTTGATGCTAGGGGTCAAACAACTAAAGATCAAGTCCGGAATCTTGGTGTGATTCTTGAGTCATACCTTAGCTTCAGTAGTCATGTTAAAGCAATAACTAAATCAGCATATTATCATCTTAAAAAAAACTCAAAAATTAGATCCTTTGTTTCCAGACAAGACTTAGAGAAACTTGTTCATGCTTTCATCACCAGCAGGGTGGATTATTGTAATGGCGTCCTCACTGGTTTTCCCAAAAAGACCATAAGACAGCTACAGCTCATACAGAATGCTGCGGCCAGGATTCTAAGCAGAACCAGGAAATATGAGCATATCACGCCAGTCCTCAAGTCTCCCAGTCACATTTAGGATAGACTTTAAAGTATTATTACTGGTATATAAATCACTTAATGGCCTAGGACCTCAATATATTGCTGATATGCTCATTAATATAAGCCCAACAGACCACTCAGATCATCAGGATTACATAAGTCCGAACTGATTGCACTATATTTTATATGGTTCGTTCAGTCTCTTATTTCTTAAACTGTACTATTTTCTAATTGTTTTTCATTTTTATTTTAATTGCTTTAATTTTATTTTATCTTTAATAGGTTTTAAATTTTTATGTTTTCCTGTTTATGTAAAGCACCTTGAATTGCCATTGTGTATGAAATGTGCTATAAAAATAAACTTGCCTTGCCTACCTTGCCTGCCTTGCCTTTTACAATCCAGCTTGAAACTAGACAACAGTACTGGCATGTGTAATAAGTTGTCCACACCCCAATAAAATAACTTCCTACTAGGAACCACAAAATCAAAATGAAATGAGATAAAGAAATTAAATATGACACACTTTATTTTTACATTCAGTTTATACAGTGTGTGTGTAAGAAAAAGTATATGAACCCTTTGGAAATACACATCAATAAAACAGTTTTAATATATTTTTAAATAAATTGTGTGTTTTAAATATAACACACAATTATACAGTTTCATGTCTTCTGTTCAAGTTTTGAACCCTTTTGGTTTCAGGAGGAATTTGGAACCATTCCTCTTTACAAAACTATTTCACATCAGCAATATTATTTGGATGTCTGGTGTAAATCTCTCTCTTGAGGTTATGTCACAGAATCTCAATCATGTTGAGGTCAGAACTCACATCCTGACTGGGCCACTCCAGAAGTCATATTTTCAACTATTGAAGCAATTCTATTGTTGATTTTTTTTACCTGTGTGAAGTTGGCACCCCATAAAACGAAATAATCTCCAAAACTATACCATTTGTTTGTGCTGTGTTTGTGCTGATTTGTGCTGCAAAAATTAATGTTTGTGCTGCTTTGGTGTTTGAGATATTGAACATTATTTTTTTGGTTATGTTACGTCACTCTCCACCCCATGTCATTCATATCACTCCAAGCCGGTGTCATTTGTTTGTGCTCCGTTTGTGCTGGTTTGTGCCGTTAAAACAAACATTGTATCTATTTTCCTTTCGCAGATATAACAATTTTAATTTGGGAGCTGTGACGTCACTCTCCACCCCATTTCGTCCAAATCGCTCCAAACCGGTGTGATTTGTTTGTGAAAATCAAAAAGTGTGGGAATTTTTATTGGGCAGGGCAGATCTAACCAACACCTCCCTAGCCTTGGGATTCCCATTATGCCCTGTACATTTTTAAATAATTTGTTCAATATAGACAAGGAAAATACAATTATTTTTTTGTTAGTTTAAACAGACAAATTTTGTGTGACTACCTGTAATACAATATGATTGTATTGTGATTGTTAGCATTTTTTTTACACAACACACCAAACACATTGAATGTACAAAATCTGATTTACTGTGACACAAAAGTTTAAAAAAATGTGTTGGTTCCATAAGCCCCCCCTTAGTCTTCCAGCTTTGCCCATCTGTACATTGCAATTTAGACAATTTTTCCTGGCAAAATTGCTCAAACTCTGTCAGATAGGATAGGGACCGTTGGTGAACAGCCATTTTCAAGTCCTTCCAGAGATTTTCAATTTGGTTGAGGTCTGGGCTTTGAGTGGGCCATTCTAAATCATTCAGGTTCTTGTTTTTAATCCACTCCAGTGTACAGATGTTACTGGTCTAATTTGTGTACGAATGTGAAGGGCTGTGCCGAGATAGGATTTGGTGCCAGATTTTAAATGAAGAAAATACCATTAATGGCCGCCAGGTGGCTCCGGGGAGCACATCGAAAGCTTCATTTAAAGCTTCACCCTAATCTACTGTGTACAGCCAGCAGCATAGAGCCCTGTATTGCACTGCTAGTTTGCTTCTAAAGCTAAGCAGGGTTGGGCCTGGTTAATCCCTGGATGGGAGACCAGTGCTTCTGGAAGTGGTGTTGGAGGGCCAGTAGGGGGCACTCTTCCCTCTGGTCTAAAGATCATTCCCAATGCCCCAGGGTAGTGATGGGGTCATCTGCCCTGCGTAGGGTGCCGTCTTTCGGATGGGACATTAAACGGGTGTCCTGACTCTCTGTGGTCATTAAAAGGCACTTATCGTAAGAGTAGGGGTGTTAACCCCGGTGTCATGGCCAAATTCCCAACCAGGCCTCTCACTTCAATCATGGCCACTTAATAATCCCCCTCCTTCCTAATTGGCATATATAACTACTACTCACCTCTCTACCTGATAGCTGATATGTGTGGTGAGCGTTCTGGTGCAAAATGGCTGCCGTGCATCACCCAAGTGGGTGCTACAAATTGGTGGTGGATGAGGTGGGCTTTCCCCCTCACTGTGTAAAGCGCTTAGAGTTCCTTAAGGAAAGTGCTTTATAAGTTGAATGCATTATTACTGTACAATAGCACATTATCATTAAAACCAATCAATTGTATAGTTAAATTAATTATTTGTTCTGTAGCATATTAACGACAGTCCTGCCAAAAAAAAAATCTTTTTAATCTGCCATTTATCTTAAAAATTGCTTTTCAGGACACAATAATTTAAAGAGTTTACATTACACACTTCCTTAATGACTGGATAGCTTTGAGAGCTGGAACGCCGTCATTAACGCCAGAGACCCGGGTTCAATGGTTCCCTGTAAAGCCTTTATTTGCTTTAAATTTGTATCCTACTAAAGTACGATGTGGAAATAAGAATTGAATTTCTCAAATGCAGTGGTTCCCAAAGTAGGGGTTTCAACCCCACGGGGGGGCGCAAGACAGCGAGGTGGAGGTCGCGAGATGATTTCCAGAAAAAATATCAATATTTTTTATAACGATTAGAAATAGCATATTGTATACATGATTGTAACAAAAACAAAAAACTGTTGTTAAATAAAAAACATGCAAATAAAAAATCATAAAAAAAGTACCTTCTGATTTTCCTTAATAGTTGCTCTTGAGTTGAAGACGACAGATTAACGACTGTTAACAGTCAATTGATAGCACATAGTTTGTCACGTATCCCCTTGTGAAGAAGGAGAGAGACAGGCGCGAAGGGTACAATAATCCAAAATGACTTTAATTTCACTTACTTAAAACAAAACAGCCACGTGGGGCAAAACATATCACACATGATAAGGACGCGTAACAGAAAACATTGACCGACAAGGGAGACAAGCAAACACACATACTAAATACCAAAACTAATGAG
>JACXGM010036311.1:0-11424 GCA_016801145.1 Umbra pygmaea
ACAGTGTGCCTATTACGAACGGCGAAAATGCGTTAGAGTGGCAAAAGGTTGCAGACGCTGTGAATGCTGTGGCCAAAATAAAAAAGTGGTCAGATATCAGTCGATGTCAAAAAGCATCTATAGCGCTTCTTGGCGAAAGTGTGTCTGCCACGGGTGGGGGAAATGGGTAACATTAGAGCAACATGTCTGCATCACAAAATATTTGGACATTGGTGGAATGAAAATGCTTTCGATTAATGAAGGCATTCTCATTCAGTGTCCTTATGGCAACATGAGTGCAGTCAAAAGCATCGATTACATTTGGGATACCGGACATAGCTACAAATTGTGCTTTTTTGATTGCCTGTTCACCCGCCGTGTACGGAAACTTCATGTACTTATGCGCCAAGCCTATTATACCGACTAACACGCCTGGCATAACTCGGCTGAGATATCCCTGACTTGTCAGTAAATTCCATCGGGAAAGTGCCATGTCGCCAGAAATCCTGTTATGAGTGATATGAAAGACGCCAATAAATAATATTCATTATTAGGTTATTATTATAATTATAATCTTCTAACATTGCAAGGTCAGCTTGTGATGTCCTGGTCTCCTGCCCTCCATGGCTTCCTTGCTCTGGGGTTATTACAGGGTCCCAGTAGTCATGAACGCATCCCATTCATCTGATCATTACCTTGATTTTCAACACCTGCTCCTCACTGATCTGTATATAGGCACCAGCTCCTCATTTCCTCTTTGCGAGGCATTGAGTAAAATCTATTCCAAGTGTTACTATATTACTGTTCCCTGGTCTGACCCATTGTTCTATTTTTGAAGTACGTTGCTGATTTATCGGATTATCCTTTGGTACCTTTGCTTCAATTTTTGGTGTTCTTTCCCAGTAACCAAACCTGCCTGTACGAGTGCCTGTTTTCCTGCCTGACTCCTGCCTGTGTGATTACCTGATTCCGTTTACCGACTATCTGCCCGTCCGACTACCCGACTCGACGTCCTGCCCTTGCCTGTATGAGTACCCTGCCTGTGGATTATCCTGTCTTCGTCTGAGATCCCGCTCCGTGTTTCTAACCAAGCCTGTTCTTCATTATTCTCTGTCGGTGCTTCCTGGTTATATTCTTCAGTCCCTTCTCTGATACATAAGGAACTTTAATAAATATATATATATTGCACCTCTCTTGTCCAAGTCGTTACATTACACAGCTGTTGTGCGTCATTATGCATTGTGATGGCATGGCTTTTTATAACCATCCATTTGATTGTATCTGATAATCTACAGATGTATTAATCTAATTGTAAATGTAAAATAGTTCTGCACCAATAGATAATCTTGAACCTTTCAAAATGGTTAAGATATGAACCGCGACGGAATACATTTTAAAATAAAACGAACTAAATGCATATAAATTAACACTATGTTTCTGTATCTGATTATGACATTTATACTATGAAAACAATTTTCCCCTATTGACAATAAAGACTATCTATTTATTATATATCTTATCATCATCTATTTATCTATTTATCTGCACCGCCAGACAGAGACATCGACAAGAATATTAGTTTTAAACATGATTTTGTTCTGTTAACCGTATTATTTATGAGGATGAATTACATAACATGCCAATATAACTAGCCTACATAATATATTTGAGTGTTCTTTTTGCAAATATGTGCAATATGTCCTTCATTTGCCTTTACGTTACAATCTTGTTTTATATTGTTTGTATTTCTCTGCAGGCTGTTAATTGTATGCATGGCTTTGTGACATCTTCATATTATTAATGAGAGGCAAAATTTCGATTTCGGTTACACAACGCTCTGCAGTTTCAGACGGATCTACAGTAGCCTACGTGTTTCATCCATCTTCCGAGGGTGCCGCCATTTCTCATTTCACCCGTTTTTGTGCGTACCCATGGGTCAGAGTTTCTGTGAAGGACCGCACATTTTCCCGTCAAGTTAGCTTTTTATAAATCCCAATTATTGCGTAGAGAGATGCGTACGTCTTCTTTTGTGCGTACGCCACGTTTATAAATGTGCCCCCAGGTAATCTTATGGGATCCCTTCACTGGCTGGTTTTTTGAATGAGACTCATGTTGGTGAATACAAAATATTGTTGTACACATGTAATACCTTAAAATCAATTAACTTTAATGGTACAAGGCTAACTATGTTATATAATGTTACATTCATCACATGTCCATGCTAACTGCTATCAAAATGTTTAAAAGTGAGTGGTGTATTTGTGAAATGAACTCTCTACTACGGGCAATCAACATTTCCTGCCTAACCCCACTCTACTCATGGGAACCTGACATTGCACCCTTGCGGGGGGAAGACATTCTAGCTGGGAAGCATATGGGCGCCTACAGAAGCTGTGGTAGAAGTGAAACATACCGCCACAGGACACCAACTAATGGCAGCAGAGGTCCTGACCAGCGCCTCCACCTGGCCACCATCCGTAACTACACCTGTTGGGATAGCATCTAGCACCAGCATCATCAGTGTGACTATAAACATTGCACAATGCTGTTACTTCTGGTCCTTATTAAACATCTCAACGATCCCACAATGATTTCCAGTGCGTTGTGACAGTCTTCCTCTCGCGGACGACCTGGCGACAAAACAGGCGATCTGTAGTGGGAAATTAATGTTTATAGGACCAAATAATGACTCCTTCAACAGCTGGCTTCCCATCACTCCTCATCTAACAAAGGATTTCCTGGGATGAATTAAGATTCATGGAAATGGGGCAAACCCCAATGTATGTCACACATTTAAGCCTGTTCATATGTGATTTTGGTTTTGATCCACCCAGAAGGGAGTTTGGTATTATTACTTGTAAAAGGTTGTACAGGTCTTATGTTGTCTCCACGGGGTTTCTAGGAGAAGACAAATGCTAGCTTCCCCCTCTGGAAGATATTCAAATGTTATAACCCAGTCCTTTTTTACAGCCCGGATGCGCCGAGGCACCAAGGCGACGCATAATCTAATTGTTAATGTACTCTTTTGTTCTCCAATTCCAGCCAGTGAACTGATCTGTATTTCGCATGCAGCGGGAGTTGTGGGCGTCCCCTCTCGAGGGGAAATATAAGTCTTTGTTTAAGGTTAAACAGATGAGATTTCTTTACCGACTCTCCTGGCCCACGTCTGTGCGTGCCATAGCAAATGTATGGAATAAATGTTGAGAAATAGACTGAACCGTATAAGATATGCTTAGATCGTAGATCATATTTAGGAGTTTTAGATGACAAGTAATTTCTTGAAGTTCTCCGGTGGAGACATTAATGGGAAACGTAACGTATCTTGTTTCGGCTTGCTCTTAAGTTTTCAGCCCTTATCACGCACACAGTTCAAGCTAGGTAGCCTATGCACTGTTTTCTGAGTATCGCGGTTAGCGATTACGTTTTCCCGGGTCGCTGTAGTATTTCTTCCGTAGCTGTTTACACACACAGATCAATGATCATTATGAGGTCAGATAGTCAGACAGGAAATATTCAACCACGTCTATTCAATCAATCCTCAATACGCATTTATTAAGCATTTCTCCGTTTTCAACTCAGACTATTGCAACAGGGGAGAAGAGGAAATATATTAATCATTAATGCTTTAACATCATAAGTGCACATTAATTGTATAATTTTACCTCCCTACTACACATGCACAGTGAGATGAAGACTTTTGGAGGAAGGCCTGGTGTCAAGAAGGGCAGCAAAGGGCAATTTCTTTCCAGGAAAAACATCAGGGACAGACTGATATTCTTCAAAGGGTAAAGGGATTGGAATGCTGAGGACTGGGGTAAAGCCTTGTTCTCTGATGAATCCCCTTTCCGATTGTTTGGGCCATCCGGAAAACATCAGGAGAAGACAAGGTGAGCACTACCATCAATAATGTGTCATGACAACAGCAATGCATCCTGAGACCATTCATATGTGGGGTTGCTTCTCAGTCAAGGGAGTGGGCTCACTCACAATATTGCCTAAGAACCCAGCCAAGAATAAAGAATGGTACCAGTACATCCTCCAAGAGCAACTTCTTCCAAACATCAAAGTAAGGTTTGGTGATGACCAAAGCATTTTCCAGCATGACGGATCACCTTGCCATAAGGCAAAAGTAATAACTAAGTTACTTGGAGAACAAAACATAAAAAATTGGGTCCATGGCCAGGAAACTCCCCAGACCATAATCCTATTGAGAACTTGTAGTTGATCCTGAAGAGGTGGGTGGACAACAGTGTTGAGTAAAGTTACTTTTACGATTACTTTTCAGTTCCAAATGGTTTTGCCTAAATTTACTGCATATCTTGTGTTTAATGAGCTTGCACTGCCCACTGGCTGGTTAGCTCACAATTCATCAGCACCTCCTCTAGGTAAGTCCAGAGCTATAAAGAGAGAGGAGTTGCAACACTCTTTGATCTCGCCTGTATAGTTCCAAAAACATGCCGCGCTGTCATGTTCTTCTATGGGACTGACAGCAGTGATTGTGATATTGAATGGTAAATATTAATGAAAACACATACCTAGGTACTGATTTGACTGTTATTGCATTATTGTATGTTTACAAATGTCAGTTTTACATTTAGAGTGGTAGGGTGACTGAAAAACTGAAAGTATTACTTAGAAGCTTCACGTTCGTGTAAGCATGGGTAGCCCTAAGCTACTGTTTTAGTAGCTTGACCTTAACTTTTCCCTTACTACATCTCTTTAAATCACAGAGGTTCTTTTTTGCGCAACTGTACTCTTAGATTCTCCTTGATTTTTCTTGTAATTCTGATTCACTTACCTATGGTCAGAGAGCCATTGAGAAAGAAGAGTAGCAACAGTCTACAACAGCCTGATGAGGCATGAGTTGACCACACAACTATGATAATTTTAACACTAAGCCATACACAAAGTATCAAATATATTAAAGAATAACTATGGAGATAGATTTGCTTCAATAATATTGCAAATGCGCAGACTACAAGTCACAAATTCATTCTACAATTTGTAAATAGAAAACACGATGCACAAATAAAATTAAGATCCACAAACAAATGTCTCATAATTAGGGATGGGGATCGTTCATTTTTGTTGATATTGTTACCAATTCCAAAACTGCTTAATGATCCGAGTCTTTATCGATACCATTATCGATACTTTTCTATTATTTGGTGGAAAGACAAGACAACAATAAATTCTTAATATTACCATAACTATTATTGCTTTTATTGCAAAAACTGTGAGTCTGTGACTATTTGATTTAATGGTTATCAAAATAACAAAATGTGCCCAAAGTTCATTTAGGATCACACAATAATGTTAGGCTAATTAGATAGGAGTTAATGAAGGACCATTAGATTTGTACCCAACTCGGGGTTGGGGGCATGGTCAAATAAAAATTTGCCTCCCTGTGTGTATCTATCAGAGCTCTATCTCCTTCTCATAGACAAATAGGCCTGAATAAGTGCATATTGTGCATACAGTTTGTAACAACATATTGTGCATACAGTTTGTGCATACAGACTGTAACAACACATGCATACATGACCATACAGTGCAATTATTTGAGATTGTACTACCTTAAGTCCAATTCTCTCCTTTCTATGGGGCACTGCACACACTGTCACTGTGAGTTCACAGGTCCCACAGCACACAATGAAACCAGCTATCAGTGCCAAGTCTCAGACACTCCAACTTTATATCCCGTCTGATCACCTAATTGCTTCTTATGTAACATCAATATGCTTTGACAAAGCCAACAAATGTTAACTATAGTACTATTCATCAAATAGCATCAGGTTGCTGTCTGTGATTATGTGCTCTTTAGATTAGAAGGTTATTCACAACTTCTTACCTTGGTGCTGTTGTCTCCTATTTGTTTAGTCCATAAGAAAGTAGCGTCTGGGTCTTAACTGATCAAAGTCTGTCACCAGATCATCCATGTTTAAGGTTTTTACCAGTGTAGACCCACAGCCATAAGCATGAGGTGGAATAATCTGTCAGCACTCGTTGTTTTGTGATTCTTTTGTTGTTCTGCAGCTGTAGGCTCTGTTGCTGACTAGCTAGAATGAGGACAGAACACTGGCACCTGCTCAGGAGCTACACCGTCCCACTTGACTGTGTTGTAGATACAACTTTACATTGTGTGAAAACCCCATCAATTCGATGCTCGTTTAATGCAAACTTGTTAGAATTTACGTTGTCTGAAAACCCCATCAATTCAATGCTCTTTAATGCAAACTTGTTAGACTCAGATTTGTCTTCCCGCCCCGAATGGTGTTTAGATTTCACTATGTAATACCTAACTGCAACATACCATTACGAACACAGAATAACACTCAAAATGTGCAACATGAACAGGCTATGTACTGTACATTATAAACATACAGTGTGTGATTTGGTAAAAAAAAGGGAGTAGGTAAAAAATCAATTGTTATTTGGTTTTCCATTTTCGTTTCATCTCTTGTTCGATCCTAATTTAATGCATACTTGTTAGACTCAGATCTGTCTTCCCGCTCCGAATGATGTTTAAGTTTCACTACATAATACGTAACTGCAACATACCATTACAAACAAATGCACAATATATACGTACAGTGTGCGATCTGGTAAAAACAAGGGCGTAGGTAAAAAAAGTCAAACTTTTTATTGAGCGCAAAGCAAATCGCTCGAGAATTGTGTTGCGTGGACAAGGGCGTGAGAAAATGATAAGAAGTTGAAGTGAAATTTGTTTTTATTTTATAAATAATAATAATTCCAAGGTGTACACAATTGACGCACTTGTTCACTAGTCTCGATAGCAGTATCGATAAGCTCAGACCACATTGATTTTTTTATCAGGATTTGAGAAATTTGGAACCGGGTCCATAATAGAACCGGTTTCGAGACCCATCCCTACTCATAATCTACAAATGTTTAACACAATCCACAAATATAATTCACTATCTTCAAAAAACAATTTGTACTTTTTGTATTTGTGGATCATTCAATGTGTGTGGACTGGTTCATATTTGTTGTCAACATTTTGACTCAAGTTTAGCAATGTTTTTTACTGCTAAATATTTGCAAATGAACAAAATCTACAAACAAATACCTCATAATCTGTAAATAGGAAACATGGTCCACAAATAGAATTGACAATCTGCAAACAAACACATTTAAAATTCACAAACAAATACGTTATGATCTGTAAATAAAAAACGTTATTCACAAATAAAAGTCACAATCTGTAAACAAACCATTTGAAAATCCACAAACAAATGCTTTATTATCTCCAAATAAGAAACATGACCCACAAATATAACTTAAAATCTGCAAACTATTTCCATTACTTGAAGAGACAAAGTGAAAAAATGAGTTTGTGGAATGGTTCCTGTTTTTTTACAGAATTTTGACGCAAATATTCCTCATGATTGGTGTGATACGATTTGTAAATGTTCAATCTCCTTGCTAGCCTTCTTGTAGTCTGACATCATATCTTGTTTTGAACGACTCAAGTCTTGATGAAATTAACAACTACACTTTAAACAGGTAAGCCTTTACCTTTCCTTTGCCTTTATCTTTAATAGATAACCAGCTACAGACTTTAGTACTAGTAGTACAGACCGTCACGTCACTACCCAACTTATTCGAAACAGGATCCATTTCTCGTTGTCGAAGTACTGTAGTCTGTTAGCTACACAAACAGTCTATCAGCTGAAAAAGATACTAACATTTTGTTTGATACATGAATTGCATGTACTTGTCACTTTTAGAATCTATCTGGTTACGGTTGTGCATTAATCAATCTTGTCAGTGCTAGAAGGGATACAGTTCATGTCTTAGCGACGTCGCACTTGCACTTCTGAGTCAGACTATGGTAGGCTTTTGAGCTCTTAGATCGACTTCTAGCTAATTACGGTAACTACAGCTATTGCTAGGAAGTTAACTTATGCAGATGACAACAACAGAAGGGAAAAGTAAAAAATTATGCTAAGGAAGAAGTGTTTATGACGATAGATGAGCAACCCACCAAACGCGCTGTGACGAGCTGTTTATTGTAGCTTGTGTTTTTCTTCTCACTGGGTCAGCCAAAGCGCCTTGTTGTAGTACTATGTTCTAGGTAACTAAGGTGGCCAATGCTAATTTCTGTGTGATTGAAGCACTTTCCATTATTATATTTTACACTGAAACTAAGACATACAGCCCTAGTAAAACAGTACTTCTGAATTTTCTAACATAAGATGTTTATATGGTTTTAAGAAGCTATTTTATAGAAATTTAGTTTGGTCTTATTTCATAGGATTTGCATATATGTAATCCAGTAAGACTGTCTGCTAGAATTCTCTAAACAGGAGTTTTATATGGTCAATATGGTTTCAAATGATTATTAGTAAATCTAATTTAAAATGTATGTAACAAAATTCTCCCCACAGCAACAAAAACTTCCAGAGGGAAAACTGCATACTGTGTTGTAATTTTATTTGAAGCTCTTGTGCAATATAATTTCAACTATGAATGGACCTACAGTAGTCGTCGAGAAAATATATATGTATTAGACAAAATTCCCAGCTTCATGTGTTACCACCACATGGCCTCACAGTTGTTATGCTTGTTGAGGATCTAAGCTGTTAAAACTACAACCTATTGATATCCTTAAATGGTAATGCTTGATGGATTGTAGTATTATAGAACATGTACCACAGCCAAGGGCTTCAGGCACTTTGCAACTCTTTTTATGCCCAAAAAATCATTGGGGAGACCTCAGTTCTCCTCCTCAAATCTCTCTTTATCGGAGGAGAATTCGTGCAGCTCCTCTTGCTGATATGGACAATGCCCCAAGTACTATTCCTGGTCTTCCTCTGAGGGGAAGAAGGGCTCTAAGTCCTCCAGAGAATATCTGTTGAGGCAAAGTCCTCCTCCAAAAAGGGTCAAGAGGGAGGCGTGTAACCATTTTCATTAACAAAGTCCCAGATGGTGGTGATGGGAGCTTGCTGGAGGGAGAGAGCAACCTGCCTGTGTGTCCACAAAAAACACTTCGCCTAGAGCCAGGGAAAAGCTCTTTCCTGTTGTTCCGTATTATCTGATTGGACACAGAAAATGTGATACCCACCGTCTGAAACGAAGTCTGCTGCAGTCAAATTGTTCAGTATCCACCACAATGTTGGTGGACTCTACATTCCATGACAACTTGCGCGCACTATGGGTCCACTCCATAGACTGTAAAAAAATACTCATATGCCGTTGAGGTGGATGCAATAAAAACACAACATCTCGTACAGATGTCAATTTTCTAAATTCCTATAGAGACGCTTCAAAATTTATTTAATGACAAAAATATCCATACATTTTCCATTATTTGTCATTGGATACTTTTTTCCCAATCATTCACAGGCAAATTTCTTAATGCCCTGTAACATGAAGGAGCATGCGTCACGCACGTTTTGGCTAGTAGTAGCCATACTAGCAAATTCATCCAACAGCTAAGTTAGCTAGCCAACAATTACAATTAGTTGTCTGAATGACAACACCAGACCCTGGAGCTAGATTGGAAGTCTGTGATAGACTGTTGTGTTTTTAGCGATGGGAGAAATTTATATGGTGTATAAGTAGTAAACATGAATGCCTTTTGGCTTTGGATGCATGGATGACTACACCGGGTTAGAGGCGCTGTCTCCGGCCGCAAATAACGTGACATATTTCTTTTTTTAATTCAGAACTTGGCTAGCTCAAGTAGGAGAATTTAATGCTACAATCAAGAAACAACCTACATATAACCCGCAGTGCTTGTGCGACATCTCGTACAGATATTATGGTTGATTTGCTGCCGTATATATTTTATGATTATTTATACAGAGTAATGTCTAGTTCTCTTTAGGTCTCTTCAGATAAACCCTGTGTACATTTAATTAAAAACATACTTGTAAAAAATAGGAGTGGCAAGGTGGGCTAGCGGTTAGGGCATCTGAATGAGGTACCTGAGGACCCTGGTTCAAATCCCATCTGTCATTCTGTCTTTGAGCAAGACAGTTAACCTTAATTAGGTTCCTATTTGTTGTTGTAAATACAAACTTGTTCTTAGTCAACTTACCTGGTTAAATAAAGGTTAACCATGAATAGTTAATTTACCATAGATTTTAATTGCCTGTTTAGTAACCAAAAAATATAGCATAAAGGTCACCTGTAAAAAAGCTATTTTTCTAAAATTCTTGATTTTTATATATTAATTGAAATGGGTCAATTTTATTAAGGGGAAATTCTGTGACAATTCCCATAAGTGTAGACTAAATAAAGTAATTTTCTTACAATTGTCTTTACAGAACCAGAATGGAACACCGGTCCTGCAAAATAAGATTTAAAAATGTGAAAGATCTCAGAATTGCCTTGAGTTAAAGGTTAGTCTCACTTGGCCAGACCTTAGGTACGTGACACAATGTCTGGTAAGAATGCTAGTTTTCTATGCACATTCGGAAGTAGAGGAAAAAAGTACCGGTGCGTGTTCTCTACAGCCAAGCAACATTTACAAACAATCACAAGTTTTGAGCCCGGAGGAGTGAAAACTTTGTTAGGAAGTGCACTTACACTTTTTTACAAAACCGTAGCTGAAAAGTAAAGATGTCCTTTCCCTTGTTAAATTTATGACCCATCCCCTTTTCTCCAAATTTAATGTTAAATTGTCTAGACGCTTTTACTGTAGTCATTTAAAGATTGTAGAAGTAGATGTCTGGCTTGTGAGACTGGTTATATGTGCACTGTGTAGAGCAGGCCCGGATTAAGAATTCAGAGGCCCCTGGGCACAATGTCTTGTAGGGCCCCCCACCCCACCCACACATTCAAGTTTTTGAATTTTTTGTTACTATTTGCTGGTAACACCCATAGATTGTATAATTACTAGATGGAGCCATGTGTGACGTCACCCATTGGTTTGTTCGACATTGCCGTTACGGGTCAGACACCTTGGTTGCGGCTGTGACGATTTTAGACTAGAGGGAGGAGTAATCTAGCTAGCTAACAGATATTAATTGGGATGCTAACGAAAACAGTATTAAAACATAATGTAAAACAAAATGTAACATTAATTACCAGAAAAAGTGAAATGCCAACTGCTTTGAGTGTCTTGTCATACAACCGAACGCCATAACCACGCCCTAAACGTCCCTTTGCTTTATCGACGATTTTAAAATCAACAAGACTATAATTTAAAAAATGAACATCATGATAAACTGCAGAAGGCTTAAATCTAGTGATTGAGACCATATACTCATTATGAAAATAAATCAAGTATATTATGTCTCTCATTCTCATTCTCACTATTACAGAAACTTAGAGCTCTTTTGCAACCAGACGTATCACCCCCAGCTGGAATTCAGATAGAATGCAGGTTTAAGGCACTTACTCATTTGCGTCAATTTGCCAAACCGGATGCTCACCCTGTGGTAAAACCTCTAGTGAGCAACTAGCTGGCATATG
>JACXGM010036312.1:0-11423 GCA_016801145.1 Umbra pygmaea
GTTTGGGCATCTGGTAAGGATGCCCCCTGGGCGCCTCCCTAGGGAGGTGTTCCAGGCACGTCCAGCTGGGAGGAGGCCTCGGGGAAGACCCAGGACTAGGTGGCGGGATTATATCTCCAACCTGGCCTGGGAACGCCTCGGGATCCCCCAGTCAGAGCTGGTTAATGTGGCTCGGGAAAAGGACGTTTGGGGTCCCCTGTTGGAGCTGCTGCCCCCGCGACCCGATACTGGATAAGCGGACGAAAATGGATGGATGGATGGATGATTGGAGCTGCAACCTTGCCAAAGCCACGAATGAACAGACGATAATAATTGGAAAACCCTCGGAATCGCTGTACTGCTTTAATTGTGGTTGGAGTTGGGCCAATTATGCACAGCTTCAATGCGATTCTCCTCCATTTCCACCCCGGTCGAGGTAATGCGGGAACCCAAGAAAGAGATGGAAAGTTGAAAGAATAGGCCCTTTTCAGCCTTAACGTATAGCTCATGCTCCAACAGTCTTCCAAGCACTTTGTGGACCAAGGACACGTGTTGTTCGCGAGTGGCCGTGTATACCATAATGTTGTCAATATACACGACCACTCCACACCCCCACAGGTCCCGGAAGATGTCATTCACAAAGGCTTGGAACGCGGATGGAGCATTTATCCGACCATAGGGCATGACTAAGTATTCATAATGGCCCGTAGTGGTGCTGAAGGCAGTTTTGAACTCATCTCCCTCTCAGATACACACGAGATTGTAGGCACTTCGCAGGTCCAATTTTGTAAAGAAGCGTGTGCCATGCATATTTTCGATGACAGAGGAAATCAAGGGGAGAGGATAGGTGTAACGTTCAGTGATGTTATTAAGAGCTCGATAATCAATGCATGGAGGCAGACCACTGTCTTTCTTCTTTACGAAAAAGAAACTGGAAAATGCAGGTTAAGATGTGGGGCGTATGTAACCTTTTTGTAGTGATTCCGAGACATACGTTTCCATAGCCTCGGTCTCAGCATACGACAGCAGGTATATACAGACTCCTAGGCAGTACAACTACTGGTCGAAGGTCAATGGCACAATTCCATGGCCGATGGGGAGGTAATTTGGATGCCTTAGTTTTTGAAAAGGCATGAGCGAGTTCCGAATATTCAATTGGAACGGGATTGTCAGAGGCACTGTCTGGACTTTCCACCGTGTTGGCCCTTAGCAAAACCGGAAAACACCTTCCCAGACACTCACGCGAACATCCCTCGATAGACCTACGAGACCAGGAAACAGTGGGATCGTGAATGGACAACCAGGGCAACCCTAACACTATGGGACACGTAGGCATATCAAGAACACAGGGCCGTCGCTGGTGGGGTGAAAGGTGGTGACAATTATAGGGGCCCCCACTGCACAGGGGGCCCCACAAAATCCAGCAGGTATAATGTATAGGCCCCTGTTATGTAAATTATTCTAATATTTAAATTTGTTTATTTATTAGTTCTTTGCCTGAGATTTTAATGAAAACCACAGAAACATGCAAATTGGTTAGAGTAGCTTTCAAAATATCTGCTCCTCTCCCATTCCTAAAATGGATTAGTCAGATCCGAAGTATAATTATTCAGTTAGTGACAAACATTAGATGGACCCAATGAAGTTGTAAGTCCCACCCCAGCTCGTGAACTGAACCAATGGGAGTTGAGGCGGCAGCTGAGGTTAACGATGAACTTGGTGGAAGAGCAGAAGTCCGACTGATTGAAAATGTCAAGGAAAGGAGAACATAAATCAAGGTACCAGAAACGCCATGAAAAAAAGGAGAGGGAGGCCAGGACAGTTGTTGTATCCCAGTCGATCAAGACGTTCTTTAAGACAGGTTAGTGTATTGTTATTTATTTTGCTGCTCAAATAGGAAAAATCCTGTCTACATTTGTTATTGCCAGCGCGCACCGCCATCGACCGAATGATTACGTGGTCAAAATCCTGTCTGTTATGCTAAAAATTAACAGGAGTCACGACGCATGTCACAAGCATTATGCACCTGCCAGATGTTGATGTATTTAGTCAAGAAAACACAAATATAGCAAAATAAGACAATGAGTCATTTTAGTGGTTGTATATTAATGTCTTTATATTTGACTGCATTCTAGTCAATTTCTGAATGTTTACTTTTTTATTTATTAATTATCACAGACTGGTGGGGAAACTATTATATTGCTGGTCCTTTTATAAATTGGTTTTGTTATTTAACAATGTTTTTTATTAGTTTTTATGTAATATTTATATACAGTCATATGCAAAAGTTTAGGCACCCCAGACAATTTCCATGATTATCATTAATAAATAATTGGGTTTTTGGATCAGCTATTTCATTTTGATCTATCAAATAAGTAGTAGTGAAATGAGGTTAATTGGATGAACAGGACGCATCAGAATTAAATTAGACAGGTGCATAAATTTGGCCACCCCAACAGAAATTTCATATCAATATTTAGTTGAGCCTCCTTTAGCGAGTAGGGTCCAGGTGCTGCTTGGGCGTTCCTGTTATGACACAAGAACACCCATTGGGCGTTCCTGGTAGCGTTTCATCGACCAATCGTTTCACAAGTTCAAATCCAGACGGACACTTTGTTTGTGTTTTGTTCTCCATTGCAGCGTGATGCAGACAGGCGAGTTTTACTTTGTATCATTACATTAACCATAAAACTTACACAAACCTTAAGAGATGATACACAAGTTGCACATTGTTTAAAAGCTGAAGTTCCCTTTAACATTGGTGTATTTGATTCAAATGTATGTTTTGTAGTGAATGTGACTAAAGTGCAAGTTACACAGATAGGATAGCTGTCCAACAGTCAATCCCTGGTTTTTCCATAATCACATTATACCATATGCTATATTATTGTTTAGTTGTCAATATAATGTGCGCATTAATCAACACTGCCTTTGTCTATCCTCTGCAGAAAGGCCTGCGCCAGTCAGTGGCAGGTACTGCAGAATGACACAGTAAAAGTACTTTAGCAATCAACAAATAGGAGAATGAACCAGGATAGAGAGGTAAGTCAAATTGAGTAGGAAAGACTGGTCAATACTTATCAAAAGTATGAAACCACTCCTGTGATTCATTATCCAGTTTATGTAGTTATTACATATAGAAACATTGGTTTATTAACCTACATAAAATAATAATCTGCCATGTTAGTGGTGCATTATGTAGGCTATGTGACTTTTTTACTCACTAAACGAACAAATAGACACCAAATGCAACAATGTCAATGACTTACGTAAGTGTTCAAGAAAGGACATCAATTTAATAAATATATTAAGATCAATGGATTTAAGGGAGTACAAATATGCACCATGAAACAGTGGGCCTACACTGTAAATATAGAATTTCTATTGTTGTTCAATATATCAATTTGACTGATTTTCACAAAGTGGTCTGTAACGTCAGTGACATTTTTACAAGATGCTTTGATTTTGCCTCAGTCAATTAACTGATGTCTTTATATGAACTGTAACTCAGTAACTACTTTGAAATTGCTTTCCTAGTTTTGTTCAGTATAGTTTTGGGCAAAATAGCTTGGCATAGATGTTCAATTAATTAGACACAATGTCAAAAAACAATCTGGTATTGGAAGACAAGGACTGCAGGCATTTGTCTTGTCTGTAATCTTGTCACAAAACATATTGAATATATCGATTGCCTATTACCAGTACATGTTGTAGCCTGCACATACAGTAGGTTATTGTATGCATAATATGTGCTATGAGGCAAGGGTTTATTTTTTGCAATAATCAGTTATTTCACTTGGACAGACTACATGGCAGGCAGAGATATGTCAGTTCCTCCACACTAAAATGAAGCCTAAAGAATGCATGAAAAAAAATTATATGGAGTGTAGAATTTACATTTGCCTTGCATTCAGCTACAGGAAAAGGTTTAATCCATGTCTAGAAACCCAGCTTTTAATAAACAAGTACCCAAAACAGTTGTGTACACATCAATTCTGAGTTAATTTGAATGCACAGCATATTGTTAACTGACACAATCTACATAAAGATTGAGAGCAAAAGAAATTATCTTCTAGGATGTCTTTCAATTTAAAATAAATGAAACTTAAAGATGCACTGTGTAGAATGTTTTGGCCTGGGCAACTCTGAAAGAGCAAAGAAGCAGATAGACAGACAAAGGTTTTCTGAGAAGCAAATTCTATTACCAGTGTCGGTGGGGTCAACAGCTGGTCTGGACTGAGTCAGTGGAGAGTAAACCAGTAGAGACCAGAGGAGGGACCAGTGGGACAACAGCATTCTGGGCCTGGTAGTTAGCCTGGTGTACTACTGGAACAGAGAGGGCTAATGGTACAAAAGAGGCTTGTAGACAAGGTTGCAATGGATCAGCTCTCAACCGTCCACAACTCAGGCATAAAACTGTGAGGAGAAATGAGTGACAAAACCATTAGTTGATCTCAGTGGTGGCTGCTGGTCTTTCAAAGAGGGTGAGCTAATTTTTGGCCTACATCAGCAAAACAAAATGTCAATTTATATATATAAATTCTGCCCATTCCTTTTCAAGAAAATGCTTTGTGACCCTGTCATACCAACTATGCATCTTTGCATCTTATCCAGTGACTTGACCAGTGTCCTCTCAATGGCCAGCAGAGCTAGGCTGCTTAAACGGCCTTGGCCCATTGTGTTACGTGTGTAGGACTTCGTAACATCCGGCCCAGTGAGGGCTGTGAGATGGCCTTAATCATGTTGAGTTACTCCCCCGTGTGTGATGTTTTGTCTCTCTCCAGTGCCCCTGCTATGCATTGCATGTTTTCTGTTCTTCCGGTTCTGTTTCTGTGTAGGTGACGTCATTATATCATTGTTCCCATTGTTGTTGTATTGTTCCCATGGTGACGTCATTGTTATCATTGTTGTTGTATTTAGCGTGTGTGTTTCGTGCCTACTATTGTCGTTCATTGTTGCTGATGCGTGTTCCGGTTTTGTGTGCCTGTTTATCCAGTATCTGCTTTATTAATACATGTGGTGCCCCATGAGGCAGTTTTGCTTTCTCTAAGTTTTGTTAATATTAATATTAAACTTTGTTCTATATTGCATCTCCTTCGCGCCTGTCTTTTACTCTACACACTTATGCAAGGGTATTGTGACAGAATGAACGACCTAACTAACAAAAGACAGCGAAGGAGTTACCGCAGATCCGAGGGGAGCCTTTCTCTCTACCTCGGTGGGGTACGTGTCAAGGGTGCGCAGGTGGCGGAGCCCTTCGACACAGAGGAGGAGGAGAGGGAGAGTCCGGGGTGGAGCGCGGTCTTGGGTTGCTATTCCATGGAGGCGGATTACATTTCCAATGGGGAGTGGGTTTTGTCAGAGGACGAAGAGGAAGGATTCCCATGGGATGACGATGTGAATGAGAGAGAGGACGTGCGACAAGCCATGGACAAGATCCAGGATGCTGTCCCACTGGGTAGGCCTCCCCGTGTGCACATTAGCCATACTAGCTCTAGTCCTAGCACTTCCATTTCTCAGGCTAGCTCTGTACATTCCCCTAGGTTGCAGGTTAGCTCTCATATGCAGGGTAGTAGTCCATCTGATAGGGCTCCCCGTTTGAGTGCTAGCTCATTCCCTAGCTCTCAGGCTAGCACCACAGTCAGCTCTCAAGCTCACCCTTCTGGCTCTCCTATTTCCCAGGTTAGCTTCTGGCTCTCCTATTTCCCAGGTTAGCTTCCCTCCTATCTCTGTTAACCCTCATATACAGGGTGGTAGTCCCTCTGATAGGGCTCCCCGTTAACTCATTCCCTAGCTCTCAGGTTAACTTATTCCCTAGCTCTCAGGCTAGCTCATTCCCTAGCTCTCAGGCTAGTTCATTCTCTAGCTTTCAGGCTAGATCCCCTAGGGCTTCAGTTCCTGTCCCTATGGCTTCAGTAGTTGCCCCTAGGGCTTTAGTTCATGCCCCTAAGGCTCATGTAATTGCCCCTAGGGCTCAAGTAGTTGCCCCGGGGTCAAAAATGAAGGCCCCTAGCCCTTTGGTCCAGGGTGTTAGCCCCAGTTCTAGGGTTCCCTGTCGTAAGGTTAGGGCCCCCCTTCACGAGATGGTTGACGGTCCGTCTCTCGAGATGGCCGCTAACCCAGTTCCTCGGTCATCTGAGGAGGAGGAGATGCCGGCCCTCATTAGAGGTTCTCCTCACAAGATGGCCGACAGGCCTTTCCCCAAGATGGCCGACGGGCCTCTCCACATGATGGCCGACAGTCTTCCCAAGAAAATATTTGGGGGGGCTATGAGGGATGGCAACAGGACTCTGCACCCCTCTTTGGCAGCCCTGTCCAGGACGAGGACCTGGAGGACCTGCTCCTAGCCCCACCGCCAGGGTTTACGGACTCTGATCGGCTGGTCCTCCAGGCCGACGACCTGGAGGACCCGTTCCTGTCCACACCACCAGTGCTCCGCGACATCGCAGCACTGGAGTTCACAACGGCTCCTGCTACACAGCCGTCGCTGACGTCCGGACCTCCTGCGCAGCCGCCGCTGTCGTCCAGACCCCCAGTTCAGCCACCGCTATCCTCCGGACCCCCTGCTCAGCTGCCGCTGTCCTCCAGACCCCCTGCTCAGCCGCAGCTGTCCTCCAGACCCCCTGCTCGGCCGCCAGGGCTCCCAGACACCCTGCCGCCAGGGCTCCCCGACACCCTGCCACCAGGGCTCCCTGACACCCTGCCGCCAGGGCTCCCAGACACCCTGCCGCCAGGGCTCCCCAACACCCTGCCACCAGGACTCACAGACACCCTGCCGCTGACAGGGCTCCCTGATACCCTGCCACCAGGGCCCACCATTTCGCCAGTCTCAAGGCCCCCTGAGCTGCTTTTCCCCGGGCCCCCTGAACTGACTTTCCCCTGGCCCCCTGAACTGCCTTTCCCCGGGCCACCTGAACTGACTTTCCCCGGGCCACCTGAACTGCCTTTCCCTCTGTCCCTCCTGACCCCGGGCCCTCTGTCCCTCCTGACCTCGGGCCCTCTGTCCCTCCTGACCCCGGGCCCTCTGTCCCTCCAGATCCCGGGCCCTCCGTCCCTCCTGATCCCGGGCCCTTTTTGTTGCCCACCCCAGTGTGGTGGGCTTAGGGGGGATATACACGAGGCAGTTTTGCTTTCTCTAAGTTTTGTTAATATTAAACTACGTTCTATATTGCATCTTCTTCGCGCCTGTCTTTTACTCTACACACTTATGGAAGGGTATCGTGACAGACTTAAGCCACTTTAAACAGGAGAAGCTCCCTTCTACAACTGCAGATGTAGCTCCAATTGTTGTAAAGCCGAGGCATTGCACTTTCCAATTCCATGTCCTAATGGAATCTAAGTAATCACACCACTTCCCCTGTTACCCTGCAAGTCCTGATCTGAATACAGGACTTGAAGTTCAGACCTCAGAATCAAAGTGATGGCCGTAACATTTCGTGACAATTTGGAAGGCCTCCTCTGGAAACACTTGTCTCATGTCATCAAATCTCCCTGGATTGACTAATTCTAAGAAGAGCATACTTTTCAAATTTGAAAAACGCTGAGGAATCTGCTCCAAGATGTTATCAAGGTTATTAGATTTCTGTTGCGCTCTTGAGGATCCTGCGAGTGGGTCAGATGATGCTTTCTCATGGGCTCAACTTGTTAGATCTGTTGCTTTGGCATAAACAGCTTGGAAAGATCCCTCTGACCTCTTTTCACAGTTAAGTTGGGAACTCTGCTTCCCACACATTTTGGCTCTACTCTCACGTTATAATCTGATGGACAGTGTCAATATATACATTTCTATATCATTTTGAAATCTATCGTGACGTTTAACAAGTGAGAAAAAGAAAACACATAATTCAGACACGACGACACAAGTACAATGAAGCACACAGAACAATGAGCAACCAGGGATTATATACAGTGCATCACGAGAGTATTCACAGTGCTTCACTTTTTCCAAATTTTGTTATGTTGAACCATTATTCTAAAAGGGATGAAATTCATTATTTCCCTCAAAATTCTACAAACAATACCCCCTAATGACAATGTGAAACAAGTGTGTTTGAAATAGTAGCAAATTTATTAAAAACAAAAAAGCACATGTACACAAGTATTCACAGCCTTTGCCATGACAATCAAAATCTAACTCAGTTGCACCCTGTTTCCACTGATCATCCTTGAGGTTCAGAACCTGATTGGAGTCCACTTGTGGTAAATTCATTTGATTGGACATGATTTGAAAATGCACATACCTGTCTGTTAACTGTGTGACAATGAAGCCAGTACCACACCTCATTTATTCTCTGGGGGATCTTGAACGGCCCCACAACCTATGGGCTCAGATTTGTACAGGGCCTGCAGAGAGGGAGGTTCAGAATAGAAAGCCAGATGTGGCCCCCAGTATGGAACACAGGAGCCCCACATTGCCGGTGGTCGGCCTGCATCTTCTGTTGCGGGATGATCCGCTGGAGGCGCATGTGGGTGGTTTACCCTGGCTGGGGTTCCAGGAAGTCAGGGCCGGGTGATACTCCAGAATGTACTGAAAGGGGTGAGTGCTGGGGATGAGTGGACAAAAAATGGCAGGCATGGTCGCCTAGTGGATAGCACTGTGGCCTCACAGCAAGAAGGTTCTGGGTTTGAACCCCGGTCGTCCCAGGCCTTTCTGTGCGGAGTTTGCATGTTCTCCCCGTGTCTGCGTGGGTTTCCTCCAGGTGCTCTGGTTTCCCCCACCAAAACATTTAGGTTAGGTTCTCAAGTCAATGCTCCTGATGAAAGCACTGGCTTAGATCTGGAGTTGGTCCCCGGGCGCTACATGTATGTCCCCGGTCGCTACATGTATGTGTGTGTGACAAATAAAGTACCTTTACCCTTTAGTTTATGCATTCCACCTGCTCATTTGACTTGAGACCTGTACACAGCAGCTTTCCTGCCTGGAGCATTGTTTGGTGACATGGTCTGAGCACATACAAAGCCACATAGTGGGTGGCGTCACTCACCAAATTGTAGTCAACAGTACTTCTGGGATATAGACTGAAGGGTGCATGTAATTCCAGGGCGGCCAACAGAAAGATTGGTATGTGCCCAGGTAAGAAGATGTTCCCGGATGCTGTCTGGAACACAGACTCTCCCTGGTGGTGTCACGATGGCCAGGATTGTCAGGGCTGTCGTGGCATTTGAGTTATGTTAGTGTATGTGTTTAGTTTATTGCGCAGACCTATGGGCACTGGGATTGTGGTAGGCACTTGGTTACTCATTACGCATGAATGGGACACTCCCACACCGGTGCGAGATGAGTACTCAAGACGCCTATTTAATCCCAGTGTTCTGGAATAGTCGGCGCGTGCTATTGTGAAGTAATTCCTGTCGGGTGGTTGGCGTTCCTGTTTCTTATGCTACTAAAGTGTGTTCAAATGATGGTGTCCTCTCCTTATTAGGAGTTGTACTTAGAACATATATATGTATAGTTTAGCCAGGCATACGCTCTATGTTTAGCATTTGTGTCCTGTGGCGCGTTAGAGCACAGTAGCTATTCATTATCGTTGTGCAGCTACTTAGCATTCCTTAGTGGAATTTATGTAACAGGAGTTCCGTGTCTATTAAACATCTTGCACGCTCCTTCTGCATTGGGTCTCCATTCACTCCAACACCAGACTCCATCAAGTTGTGACAGGTGGGGTAAGCAGTATCGGGCTCAGCCGTGGTAGCCCTGCGGATGTCTCCATCCCAGACCACGGAAGCACAATGAGGGGCGACAACAGGATAGGGCGATCCTCCCACCCTCTGTCTCCTCTAATCTTTGAAAGTGACTTTGCAGGCCTCAAACTCTGTCCAATTTGTTTTACGGAACAAAGTTGAACATTGGTTGTCAGTGTATGCTGATGACTTGTTGCTCCATATACATTAGCCTGCAATGTCTTTACCATTTATCCTCTCCATTTTGTAGAATATTTGTCCTTTTTGAGGTCACAAACAGTCTTGTTTACTGATGAGTGCCATGCATCCCTGGATGGTCCAGATGGATGGAGTAGTGGATGGTTGGTGGATGGTCACCATGTCCCAATAAGGTTGCGACGTCCGCATGGAGGTGGCGGATTCATGTTTAGGGCAGGAATCATAGGGAGAGAGCTGGTAGGCCCCTTTAGGGGGGAGAGAGCTGGTAGGCCCCTTTAGGGGGGAGAGAGCTGGTAGGCCCCTTTAGGGTCCCTGAAGTTGTGAAAATGACCATGGCAAAGAATATAGAGTTTGACTGACCATTTTCTTCCATGGTACAAGCAGAAGAACCGTGTCTTCCGTAGCAAAATCACCTACATACATGACAATGCACCATTTCATGCTGCAGAATACCTCTGTGTCATTGGATGCCATGGGCAAAAAAGAGAGAAAAAGGAGGAAGCCCCCATCCTCCACTGAGCTTAACCCTATTGAGAACCTTTGGAGCATTCTCAAGCAAACGATCTAGGAGTGTGGGAGGCAGTTCACATCAAAACAGCAGCTCTAAGAGGCTATTCTGACAACCTGCTAAATAATTCAAGCAGAAACTCTCCATAAACTCACAAGTTCAATGGATGCAAGAATTGTGAAGGTGATATCAAAGAAGGGGTCCTATGTTAACATGTAACTTGCCCTGTTAAGACATGTTTGATTGAAATAGCTTTTCAGTAAATACCTCCTAATGCTGCATATTCAACAAATTACCATTTTCAGTTCTTTACAACCTATAAAATGTTTTGAAACTCTGTTGTGCATAATAATTTGGAACAGTGCATTTTGAGTTACTTATTTTTGACAAAAATACTGTTTTAATTTGGTGGTTTGTTCAATGAAATTCGACTTATACCCTAATGGTTGATGACTTGAAAAATATACTGAATGTCATTTGCATAGACTATTTAGGTACATCAGTGTAAAATATAATTAGCATAATAATATAAAATGTGGTGTATAGTCCCAGTCCTCAGTAGGGTTGGGCATCGTTTTGATTTGAATAATTCTGATTCCAATTCTTTCTTTCGATTCCGGTTCTTATCGATTCTCGATTCCGATTCTTTAATAACTGGGATTGAAACAGGTCACATTGTCTTCTCGGCAGTATGCGCGAACGTTCAGCACACATTGTGTCTCCGGCAGTTTAGAACACCAGTTAAATAGGTGCAGATGTGTTCTGGACACACAAAGTGATGCAGCTTTTTCACCACATAAGCTGTAACGTTTGTGGCACTCTTCCACATTCTCCGCTGTTATTTTTCCATTCCCAAGTTAAAAAAAAGTATATTTAAATTATACTCCAGTATTATACTTCTAGTATACTTATGTTTAACCATAAGTATGTATTTAATATATTTAAGTATATTTGAAGTATACTTTCAAAATATACATACCAAAATAATATATTAGAAGTATATTTAGGATAAATAAAATACATTTCAAGTACATTTAAATATACTTTTTTTTTACTT
>JACXGM010036313.1:0-11423 GCA_016801145.1 Umbra pygmaea
CTGTGTCGCGCTCTGTGTCGCGCTCTGTGTCGCGCTCTGTGTCGCGCTCTGTGTCGCGCTCTGTGTCGCGCTCTGTGTCGCGCTCTGTGTCGCGCTCTGTGTCGCGCTCTGTGTCGCGCTCTGTGTCGCGCTCTGTGTCGCGCTCTGTGTCGCGCTCTGTGTCGCGCTCTGTGTCGCGCTCTGTGTCGCGCTCTGTGTCTGAGATGTGTTGTTAACATTATCTGTGTGTGTCTCTCAGACTGTGGATTTAGGAGAAGAACTGGTGCGTTTGGGCCATGCCATACCCAGCCAGTGTAACGGGAGGGCTGAGCAGGACAACCCTGGATTACTGCAGAGGATGCTGGTAAGAGCACAAGGAACAGCAGAGGGACACAAAGACATTCAGAAGGATGACTCATTTGATTCCAGGTCTTATTTGTGACTGTTCCTTTTAGGATGATGTGACAGGGGCTACTTCAGAGCTCAGCCTGTCCTGCATCAGCCTTTCAGGTAGGTTCATACTTTTAAGAATAGCCACTTGGGTTACATTCAGAAGGTACGTTTTTCATTGCTTTTTCATACGTTCATGTTTATTTACACACAAACCTAGTTAGTGTTCCTCCATTTGCAACTCATTTTGGCAACACGTGTCTAAAGGTACAGGCCACAGAAATGAAGAACGGGGGTCACCGTGGTCATCAGGTTCTGTGAGCAGCCTGGAGCTTCAGCGGGCTGATGTTGACCACAGCCCGACTACAGGGTTCGGTTTTGGGTTGGCCCATTCCACCCCTGCCCGGATGGACCTGGTGTCACACATCGTGGAATCCTCCAGCTCCTCTCAACAGCCCCTCTCCCCAGACCACCAGGTCCCAAGCTCGTTCTCTGTCACGTTCAACCGCACAAACGACCTCTACACGGTCTCAATGCCTTTTCTCCAGCTCACGCACACGCTTCCTATGTCCTCCCTTACCTCCTCTTCGTGTACCTCCTCTTCGTGTACCTCCTCTTCGTGTACCTCGTCTTCGTGTACCTCCTCTTCGTGTACCACCTCCTCGCCGCTAGTTCACATGACCTCTGCGTTGGGTTTGATCACGCTGAGCGACAATGTCTTCCTTGAGGGCTCCAGTTATGACGGGGATGAGGAATGTGAGGTAACCTCTTCTTCTGGAGAAGTGGAGACAACTGGGGGAAACTCAACGTGGTCATTCTGGTCATCAGATAGAGGCTACAGTCTGGAGGAGGATTACGGTGGGGATGAAGTCGATAAGGAGAACAGTAGCGAGGGGGCAGTCAGCATCAGTTCCACTCCTACCTTCCCCACGCAGGAGCACTCATCACTGGGAAAGGGAGAAGAGGAGCACGGTCATGGAGAGGATTGTGCTGGAGATCCTAGTGTGGTTGAGATTAGCAGTGGTAGCAGCATGGGCAGTGACGTTATCTGTATGGGGTTAGTTGAGCCTGGTTGGGGGAAGGGTCAGAGCGTACCCAATCCAGCGGATGATGGCTGCAACGGACACGGACAGCCCCGCCACCTCTCAATGGAAGCTACAGACACGATGAATACCATGGAAAGCCAAATTGAAGTAAATGAAGTGGGCAGAACAGACAAATTGAAGAGTACAGTTGTGAAAAAGATGTGGTCTGAAACTTTGGTGGCATTCCATCCACCAGAAAATGTCAGTACAGAGAGGGAAAGATCTGGTATTGCAGGGTTGCAAATGCCTCAATGTGGTCTGGAAACCACAGTGAAGAAATGCAGTGAAGACTCGTACATCATTGAAGAAAAGGACCAAAGACATTTTCCTCTGGAATTCTGATCTTAGAAGTTTATTCCAAAAAAAGGTAAAGATTGATCTGTCTCACGGCTGTACTTTGGTCCTTCCCATCACTTTTTCTCCAAGAGACTTGCTGTTGTTCCTCGGGGTGCACTGGACTCTGAGATGAGTGCACTGAGATGGTGAATTCAATTAAGGGTGTGGTTCAGTCACTGTTTTTCTGTGAATGTTTATAACTTAAAGTTTTGGTTTTAAACAAGATTGATAATGCTAAATAAAATGCAATTACCGGTATAGTTCCCATGAAATCAGAAGGGAGACAATGGAGCAGTCTCTGTTCGTTCACGTGTCACAGCTGTTTTCTTTGGTTATGCAAAGCAAGCATTTTACACAAGACTTAGTCTGAAGGTAGCTGGTTTCTACCCATCTGGGCTATACATTTCTGTTTTTAAATTTGTCTACTCAATAAAAAACGACATTGTAGTCTACTTCTAAACAAATATTTTACTAATGGAGATACAAATTCATAATGATTTTAATTGGCAGACTAAAAGGTCAGTTGGCATGTGGTCTTGCATAGTGCTGGTAATTTACTCACAATGTTTACCATCTGCAGTAAAAATGGACGAGTGGCACTCTCTTAACATGAGTTGCCGTTTTGATCTCAGTCTCAGGCCTATTCAATTTTTTGAAGGGGATGTTCCCCTTTCAAAACAACACTAGTTCATTTATAATTTATGAGCTATGTTTTTCACAAGATGGAAATGCATGAAATTAGGTAATAGTGTTTCAGTCATTAAAACCAACTCTGTATAACTCTAGATCTATATGCACTGCAAAAGTGGGGAACAACATGTTTACTGAGGTTAAACTAATGCTTGTTTTGGTTTTTCAGAGGTAGCGTCAATCTCAGGAAGTGTTGATGATGTTCTGGAGGACGAGTTCATCTAAGACCAAAGCAACGTCATGGTCTGTATTTCCCCTGTGGCAATATTTTTGTCAAATACATGAATTAGAAGTTATTGATTTTATGGTAAATGGATTAAAGTGAGTAGAAATGTACATTCTACAGTAATGGGTCCTTATTGATATTTGAATTGTTTGTGGCTTGGATCAATATTAGAGGTGTCAGATGGCTCTGTGGTTAGGAAGTCAGACCTGTAGCTGGAAAGTTGGTAGTTCATTTCCTGACTGAAAATTTAATTGTGTCCTTGAGCAAGGCACTTTACCCTAAGTTGCTCCAGGGGGATGTCTTTGTACTTACTGCGAGTCTCTCCTGGATAAGAGCATCTGCTAAATGAGTGAAATGTTAATGTAACTTTACATTTTTCCTTTCACATTGGATTTCAGTACTGATTATCTATTTCTGAAGCACCTATGTTATGGAGTGGACCAATATTCAAGGAGCCTTACCTGTCTGTTGGGGAATGCTAAATTGAACGTATGTCCTTTGTCCTCTGCATTTACCTTTCAGATCACCACAGATCATCACAGAACTACAGAATGTCAATTTAGAGTGCAGTCTCTGAGCAGCCAATTTAGTGGTTCTGTTGCTTCCTGGTACATGTTGAGCCTATTTTTTTTGAATGCCTTCTTGCAGATTTGTTATGCAATGTGCTGCTATGCTTTTGTTATTTTAAGTTCCTAAAGAGAAAGAAAGACTGTAGTTGCTGAGGAGAGATTGCCAAAGGCCAGTATTGTATGTATAATTAAAGCACTGTGATATCATCCATTAGAAATCCAAATTTGTTAGGACAATTTATTTTTGTTTTTTACTTATTCCATGTAAATTAAGCATGTCAAATTTTGCTTCAAATGTTTGTTGTCAAAATAAATTATATTACACTTAATGTTGAAATAATAGGAGGCGTTTGCTATTTTTCTTCCCGAAGTGAAATGTTCCCATGATCTTCTGTTTATTACATTTTCAGTCTCTCAAATCTGAACTGTTTTCCAATTTACTTTTTAAATAAAAAGAGGTCAGTAGTAACAATACAATAACGGTAATACAATAATGATTTACATAATAATGTATCTCTTCAATGACTGTCTGTTTTGTTTTCAGCATCTGTCGATGACGATTACTCACCGCCGGCCAATCGAAGCAAAGTGGGTTCCCTTCGCACATGCGCATTTGAGACGTAGTTGTTGATATCCTGGCTATTTGAGTTCCTTTTTTGGGTTCTGGGTTTATTTAGCTTTGTATAGCTCATAAGCGTATCCTTTAGAGTTGTATTAATATATTTGAAACGTTAAAATATTCTATATGAGGGGCTGATGGAGAGCACACGGGATTTGGTGAGTTATTTATTCGAAATGATCCGTCTGCTTCCGAATTGTATGACTGGTAGCTAACCCGTTAGCTACAGTAGGCTAATGAGGTTTGTTTCGGATTGTAATAATCAGCTGATTCAATTAACTACCAAGTAGCATCATCAAACTGACGGTGGTTACTTAAATGAATACTACGGCAATTATTTAGAGGTCTACGTGTATATTAAAATAAATTCCAAGCAATCCCTTGTCCATACAGCTAGCTGGAACAGTAGTACACCTCCTTTGCTAGTAGCTGTACAAAGCTAGTTAGCAAATGAAGCATTAACCCAATAACTGAAATAACAGGTTTCTCAACCAAGGCCCCAGCTCATCCTACAATGTCTTCATTCTACACAATTATGTTTGCATTTACAGTTTGCTACTGTAGTAGTGAACGTGGTACCTAGTACGCTCTATCTGCAGGATTAAAGATGATAGAGAGAAGAGGTGCAGCTACTGCAATATGTTTGGAGAAGGCTTTGGTGAAATACAAATTATTTTGAAGTTGTTTTGTATAGCCCTGGAGGAAAAGTTACAATCGGGGAACTGGTTTTTATAGGGCCATCTATGCTACTCGACAGATGTAAAAATGTTGGTATATGAAAGTTAACTACATAACAGCTGACTTGTTGAATTGCATTTTGTATCACATGCCATGTACATACAGTTACGTACTGTCCATCCATGTATACATTGCACTGCTTAATTACTGGGACAGGGAGGCATGTTCTCTCTTTTGCCTCTGTACTCCCAAGTGTTTGCTATAGTTTTTCATTTTGTTTATTAATTTAACATTCATTTTATGGTATTTGGGTATTTACAGATTATTCTTTAAAATCATTTGGGCAAATATTACAGGGAATAAAAACCGGACAATATGCTTAATAGTTGTTGCTCTCTGAGTTGTGGTCGATCACATCACCTACACTACAGGCATAAGACAGAGCTGCCAGTGTTAGTTTTGATTTTAGTCTTGTCAAGTCTTTTTTTACTATGTCAACATGGCGACCAAAGATGTGTAAATGAAATTACAAAGCCATTACGAGGAACATGGAACACATTTTGGAACATCATAAAGACAGGGAACGCTCGGGCGCTATCTAATAGCAAACATTGAGTTGGCCAAGAAAGACTACTATAATGCAGTGGTTTTCACCCCTCTTTTCGGGGCACACCAGACGTTCCACAGTTTAGCTGTAGCCACTGAACTAGCTCACCGGATTCACAAATTAAGGGCCTCATCATTAGAAGATGAGTTGAAACAGGTGTGCTAGCTCAGTGGCTACAGCTAAACTGTGGAATGTCCGGTGTGCCCTGAGAAAAGGTTTCAAAACCACTGCTTTAGTGGATGACTAAAAATGCTTATTATAATGATGTGAATAATAAACCGTTCATAAACATGCACCTGGGGGTATGATGTGTTAGCCACCATCTGCTGAAGAATTACAGAGGCTACATTATAGTTGACTAAAAGGTAAATTACAGAGCTTGATAATAGTACTGTGGACTGAGTTCTTCTGTTTTACCGTGTAGCGACACCATACCACATTGTCTGGGAAATAGTGTGTGGAGGGTGTTACTGATTGGGCATTTATGCCTGCCAATGGAACTGGAACATTAGGTGGCACTTCATACAGAAAGGTAATGCAATTGAATTTAAAACCTTAGCAACTACGGAGTTTTTCGGGGCCAATAAGCAATGTTTTTACTGCCTATTAGTCTCCAGATGTCTTTAGCTGAAAAAAAGAAGGTAAAAAGACCACAAAAACAAACAACTGGAAATTGCTGCAGTACAGGCGTGTCAGAGCACCATTAGAGAAGATACCCAGCACCTGGGTCAATGGATTACCGACTTCGGGCACTTATTGCAACGCTACAACACTGTGATCAAATCTTAACCTTTGGTGCGTACTGTAATTTATTACATTAATCTGTCCCATTCAAGGTTTTTGGTGTTGCCACTTTTAAATGGTCAAGTCCATACACTAAAGTGAAGGCGCGATTCCTAAATGTCATTGTTTTATATTTAATCCCCAAAATGTTTTGAGTATGGAGCTAAAATATGGTGGAAAAACTGGTTCAGTGTCCCAATAAGGACAGACGAACTGCACTTCTGTCCCAAATCACTGTGACCATTTGCATTGTGTTGTTTATAATTTTAGAGGTGCATTGGACAGGCATATTCAGTGTCCCTGTAAAACAGTTCAAATTTGTCATTTTACCGTACTCTAACATAACCAGAAGGTTCTAGATGGATAGTTGCCCGAGCCAGCAATGTGAACAATGTTCCTTCTCTGGGCATGGCAGTGTATGTGAAGCTAGGTAGCATGGACTAAAGTCCTTATTGCGATGAAGGTGCAAAAATGTTATGTTGTGGTTTGTTTTGACCCAGCTTTAGGTAGGTTTCATTCAATCCCACTCTCCTCTTTTTCCAGACTGAACGCACCCCGCGTTCGGAGCGTAAGCGCCAAGACTCATTTGGGATGTTTGACGGGTACGACAGCTGCAGCGAGGAGAGCACCAGCAGCTCCAGCTCTGATGACAGCGAGGACGAGGTTCCTTCTATCCCACCCAGCCTGCCCATCATCAAGAACAATGGACAGGTCTACACCTACCCCGATGGCAAGGCTGGCATGGGTGAGTACAGAAAAACAGGCATATGCCCATATTTCATTGAGTACTTTTTAAGCGAGTTGTGCTGCGCCACCCTGCTACAGACTGGCCGAGGGAATGGTTTGGGCATATCAAGCATTTGTGAATAAAAGCAGGAATTATGCCTTTCACTAGAGGTAATACTGCTATACAGTGGTGTATAGTGACTGGAAAACAGTTGTATGGCTCAATCATTTTCCTCCCTCCCAATTGCTCTTGTCCAATATTCCCCACTACGTCAGAAGCTCCACAACTTGCCCTCGACAGATATGTGATGGTGAAGGGCGCTCATGTGGTTCATCTAACCACACTTTGCCGTGCTGTACGATTTGCTTTTTGCACTGCTCATCCAACACGGAAGGAAGCCTTTAGTCGGCTCATGTGGGATGAATATGCTCACCAATTACACCTCCGCGATTGAATCCACAGGCGATGGCTCAACTATTTACAGAAAAAATAAATACAACGTTTTTTTGAACAACACCAGGTTGTGGGACTTCTACCACAGGCAGCTTTTAAAGCACATTCGGGATGCAAATCTTCGGTTCCACCAAATCCCACAGGTGCTTGATTGGGTTGAGATCTGGTGACTGTGGAGGTCATTTGGGTACAGTGAACTCATTGTCATGTTCAAGAAACCAGTTTGAGATGATGTGAGCTTTGAGACATGGCTTGTTATCCTGCTGGAAGTAGCTATTAGAAAATGCCTGGTACACTGTGGTCATAAAGGGATGGACATGGTCAGCAACAGTTCTCAGGTAGGCTGTGGCTTTTAATGGGCTCTCAATTAGTACTCGGGCCCAAAGTGTGCCAAGAAAATATCCTCCACACTGTTACACCACCACCTGCCTGAACCGTTGATACACTGCAGGATGGATCCATGTTGTTTACACAAAATTCTGACAACTATAAGACTACTATTCTATTGTTGAGTTGTGGTTAGCCTGTGCCAATTGTAGCCTCAGTTTCCTGTTTTTAGCTTGCAGTGGTGCTGCTGTAGCCTATTCCAAGGTTTGATATGTTGTGCGTTCAGAGATGCTCTTATGCATATCTTGTTTGTAATATGTGTTTATTTGAGTTACTGTTGCCTTTCTATCAGCTTGAAACTGTATGGCCAATGCCATCCATGCTCACTGGCTATTTTATCTTTTTCTAACTATTTTCTGCAAACCCTAGAGATGGTTATGCTGAAAAATCCCAGTATATCAGTACTTGCCCAAATACCCAAATCATGGGAACAGTAATGAAATTCTATAATTTGTCTATATTCCTAAATCATTTAAAGTAATTACTTGACTGTCTTCCTCATCAGTCCGCTCTCATTCAGGGAGAACAAGGTTGAGCTAGCGCGAGTGCTACGTCAATAGGTTTTATGGGTCTGTGCAGATGAATTTGCTTTATACAAATTTGTGAAATAACGATAATTTTCATGAAAAACAAATATTTTTTCACAAAATAAATCCACAAATCATGAATCCCAACTGCTTTTGTACATAAAATATATATATATATTTTATAATAAGTCAGTTGCATGGTTTAAAACGTGTATATATTACCTCTCTGCAGACGAGGCAGCTCGCACCCTACTTTCCTGGTCATTGCTATAAGGGATAGGCTACAGCTCATGTCAAAGTGGCAAAAAACTACAGCGAGAGTTTGAAGATTTCCAGGATATGTATTGGAACCAGTGATAGGGACTTGGGCTAGTGTTTAGTATCATATTAGGGTACTTTTGATAGAATGGTTTTCCCCTCACAAAATACATATTAACGTCATAGTTTTACATTTTACTTTCTGTACAAATAATTATGGAAAATGCTTTAGTAGTCAACCTGATCGTTGCCCTGTCTACTACTCTAACATTAGTACTGTAAAATCTGTCGCAAACAGCACAGCACTGCTCTTTTAAAATGCCTAGTTGAGTGATGAATTTGCTTCCGTTTTAGCATTCATTTCTCCTGTGAAATAAGCTACGTTCTGAATAAAATAAATAGATCATGTTTGTTGCAGCTGCAGCTCTACAACTTGGTGTTCTCGACATCTATGCATCCAGTAGCAGAGGGTGTTAACATTTGCAACTTCTGTTCACCCATGGTAATAAGCACAGATTATTTGACACAAACTAGATAGCTCCACTTGTTTGGGGAAAAAAGTCTAACTGGCTAGCTAGTAGCTACTATTGAGGGCAGAAAGTCTACGTTTAGTTTGAGTGTGTGAGAGAGTATGATGCCATTTTGACATGAGCTGTATCCCTTTTAGCCATGACCTTACTTCCTGCTTTCAGTCTGCTAAGAATCGCGTTGAACTGTTCAACTTGCCAAATCAATAAAGTGAACTGAATCGTTCAGTTCTTTTAAAGGATTCTGATTTTTTGACTGAATTATTTAAGGTAGTCTTACCTGATAGCAAATGATAGTCTTAAAGTAAACATTTGTCAACCTAAGTTATGCCCATTCTGACTACATTAAAATGTGACACAGACCCTATGAGCAATGTTACTACTTGAATTATTCAGTTAGCATAACATATGACCACATTATTATAACAATATGAACAGCTTTGAAAGATTATTTCAGTTGTAATATGTTATACTCTATTATTCTGTTACACTGTCTATTATTGTATTATTTAGTTAACATTAGAGTTGTCAATCTCACCCTGCACCCAAAAAAGCCCGATGGCCAGGCCTGAAATTGGACTGGGCCGGTCCTTACATTCTACTAATTAGGTTTGGCTAGGCATCGGACATGTGGCATTAGTTTTTTAAAATATATTTGATTATAAGTAAAACAATAAATAATATTTCAAATTGAAACTCTACATTTAAAAAAAATAATTTTCAGTTCAATCACGTTACCTAACAACTCCACTACTATTGTAATGTGACACTTGTAGACAAGAACTCCAAGAACAGGTGTTGTGGTAAAATATGGGAGTCAGCCAAATGGATGCAGAGTAGGTAGGCTAAAGACAGCGCTTCTAAAAGGTGAATATATTTTTGTGCATGAATGCACCTTCAGATTCCCCATCCTGGCCACCCTCTTGAGTCAGGTCTTTCTCTAGGTTTCTTCCTAGGTTCCACCTACTAGGGAGTTTTTCTTAGCCACTGTGCATCACTTGTTTGCTTTTGGCGGTTATAGGCTGGGTATCTGTCAAAGCACTTTGTGACTACTGCTGTTGTAAAAAGGGCTTAATAAAATATATTTGATTAACTATTTGCACAGGAAATTTGCGAACAACCTACTTAATATTAACATTACTTTACTGCTTATCATTGTGTTTTTAATAAAACAATTCAAACAGAACCTTTGAAAATAACAATTGTGCTTCACACTATCACAATTTGTGTTAATATGTAATGTGGGAAAAATAATATTCTGCTGGCTTAGGAAATGTGAGTTTGAAAGTGTGTGAACCTTTTTTACTAATTTTACTAATTTTAATGTTGATTGTAGTATTGAATTAGAAGTCGTTGATGTTTTGTTGTTTTTCTTTCTAGCCACTTGTGAGATGTGTGGGATGGTGGGAGTGCGAGATGCCTTCTACTCCAAAACCAAACGCTTCTGCAGCGTCTCCTGTTCTCGAAGTTATTCCTCCAACTCAAAAAAAGCCAGCATCTTGGCAAGACTCCAGGTAACCATTATATTAACAACTATTTTTTATAGCAAAATAATAGAATTATACTAGATTCTTATGATTTTCTATGCACGTTTTAACAGTGGACATGCAGAATATAGCCAAAAGTATATGGACAGGGATAGTGGTCTGGGGCTATGTTTCAAGGATAATGCTGTGGACCCTTTAGTACCAGTGAAGGGTCATGTTGATGCTACAGGATACAAAGATACAGTGCATCCACAAAGTATTTACAGCGCTTCACTTTTTCCATGTTTAGTTATGTTGCACTCTTATTCTGAAACTGATTAAATTATTACCCTCAAAATTCTACAATCAATACCCCATAATGATAATGTGAAACAAGTGTGAAGTCTTAGCTAAATGTTTTTTAAAAATGAAATAAGCACATGTTTTGTATCATGGAGCTCCGCCCCACAGGGGAGGTATGTTTAACCCCTCTTGCGAAGCAGGATGCACCTGAAAAAAAATCTTTATTTGCATACACGTCACCGCACCAGCCAATGGGGTGAACATGCTAACCCTATATAAGGAGGCTACAACATTCTCCTGAAATGGTCTGAAGCAGACCTCCAAAGGGAAAAGAGTAATACAGGGCAATAACCCTATGGGGCTATGCTCCACTCATAGAACTGGAGTTAAAGAACTCCAGAAACTAACATTCTATATTGTGGAGCTCCACCCCATAGGGGTGCTACACGCAGTCAATGTAATCTTGATTACTCCAACTACCTGGGATGTGCAAAACCCGAGGGAAATCAGAGCAATACAAGCCAGTGCTCTGTGAAACAGCGCTGTTCATAAAATAAACGCCCCTCTAAACAGCTTTGGTCCACCAGCACTGTCTATAGTTGTATTGTATATGTTAGGGGTGCAACGGATCATGAAACTCACGGATCGGATCGGTTTTCGGATCAGAGTCACGGATCGGATCATTTTTCGGATCAGCAAAATAAAAAATATATAAAATAATTGGAATTTGGGTTAGTTGTTTTTATAATTTTCAGTGGTTATGATGAGCAATATGAGAGAGGAATTTGGTTAATATTGATCGTTGTTTAGGTA
>JACXGM010036314.1:0-11421 GCA_016801145.1 Umbra pygmaea
CTGAAGGGGCATAATATGGGGCTCTCTTTTTTTTCCCCTCATCTTTCCTCATGTAATGCTGTATTGTTTTCTAATTCCTGTCTTCCTGTCCTGTCCTGTCTACCCGGTGATTGTCTTGGACGGGTTGATGGCTAATTTCACTGATTACTTGTGTATACTTGTAATTATGTGACAATAAAGTTGATTGATTGATTGATTGTGTTTTTTTATATTTTTGGCATTAGTTTTTTGTCATGGTGTAGTGCCACAGTGAAATGAACGCAATGGAAACACTGCTAGAGTGGGTTGACAGTTATTGTTAGCACACTGCATTGAGTCAAGAGCGTGTGCGTGTGTGTTTGTGTGTGTGGTGCATGCGTGTTCGTGCGTGTGCATGTATGTGTGTGTGCGTGCGTGTGTGTATACGTGTATGCATGCATGTGTAGTCCTTCTCCATTCCTCTGGAGGGTAGCGGTGGGCCAGTAATTGGAGAGCGACTCGGGCCCATGTAGGGCCCAGGAGGCCTGGGCAGTAGGCTATCCTCTGGCTTTGACAGTGTCTGTGGTCTCAGGAGGACAGATGGCCATTTGCTGAGGTGGTGGAAGGATTTGGTCCTTATTGACCTGCACTCTGCCAGAGGATCCATGTGGAAAAGGAATAGTAGAGGCCTGCAGTGGATTTTTAGTACATACTTCCTTGCATTTACGGTCATGTAGAATCTAAGTGTCCCTCCGCTTACATGTACCTACCTGTCAGTCAGATCTCTGGTTTGTATTCCCCTTCTCTGTTGTGATGCATTTAATAAAAAAGGTTTCATCGCACTCTCCTTAAATACTTATTTTCTTTCTTTGTGTGTAATAACCTTCTTTGTCAATCTTCAGAATAAAATGTAGTAAGTTTGCACTCTTATCAGATATAGATCTACAGTACAGATAGTAATCTTGACTATCCAAATAAAGTGGAGCCATAGGTTTATCCAACGATAGAGGTTTGGATTCCTGTTCCATTGGCCAATAATTCTCCAGTCCTTTGTTGAGAACTTTATTTATTAAAATGTTGTAATTATTAGGGTCAAAGGATAGTTTCTTGAAACGGTTGTCATCTTCTAACATCTTCTTAATTAAAAAAAATGTTTTCAATACATACATTTTTTATATGGTAAATACGAAAAAGCAAGAATGACAATTGTATGCGCACCAAGTACTTTTTATTCTGATGTGTGTGATGAAGCCATAGCTTTGGTATAGTGTTGATCTAATAGGTGATATTGTGATGATGAAGACATTTATCTCACTCATAATACCTGTGTGAGTCAGCAAGAGCATCACCTAGGCAACTTGTGGCAAGAAGGGCAGAATCTGTGACTATCATTGGGCAGGAAGTCAACGTCACCACCGTCCGTCACCATGGGAATAGCTGCTGTCCTAGCGACCGGCGATCAAGGGGAAGTGATGTCAGTGCACAATGCCAACATTATCTGCCTCTCACCTGTCTGTGCGTGTGTGTGTGTGTTACAGAAGGGACAAATTTCTAGAGCAGTACAGTTGACCACGTCTAAATTATTTTATATTAAACACAGCCGTCGACAGAAACACAGACAGGTGTCCTCTCTTCTCATTATAGACCTGATAGTGAGAAGAACAGTGAGGGGCTGGTGAGCTTTGAGGACAAAAGAGAGTGTTAAAAGAGAGGGCAGTGTCATGGTTAGGTAAGAATATTTTGTTTTTGGGAAATCTGTATGCTTCAACTCAATACAAGTAGATTCACACAAGGTTGAAAGTAACACCTGTTATTCACTAGACTCTTTGCATTGCAGACATTTGTAAAAGGCATTGCATTGCAGACATTTGCAAAGTCATTGTCAAAGTAGAAGTCTGCAACAGTACAATTTGCCTTGCGGTACTATGCTGCAGTGCTTGCTTTTTAAAGGCTGATGCCCACCAGGTACAAAAAAATGGGATGTGTTCAGTCAGAAGTTATTATTTGTGAATATAGCAGTAGGGAAATGTATGTTTGCATTGCAGGACTTTGCTTCAGTGTCATGCATTCAGTCTTATCAACTTATGTGTAGTAGGCTAACTACAGAGCCCAGGAAAATGCCAGCACCTAGTTTTTACTGCAACCCTAATTTAGCACAACTGATTCTAAGAATCAGTTGGTTGATAAGCTGAATAAGGCTACATTACAGTATCTTACAAAATTGAGTACACCCCTCACCTTTTTGTAAATATTTGATAATAACTTTTCATCTGACAACACTGAAGAAATTACACTTTGCTACAATGTAAAGTAGTGAGTGTACAGCTTGTATAACAGTGTAAATTTTCTGTCCCATCAAAATAACTCAAAACAGAGCCATTAAGGTCTAAAACACTGGCAACAAAAGTGAGTACACCCGTGAGTAAAAAAATGTCCAAGTTGTGCCCAAAATGTCAATATTTTGTGTGGCCACCATTATTTTCAGCACTGAGCTTCACAGGTTGCCACTGGAGTCTCCAGATGACTTCACAGAGCTTGTGGATGTTAGGGACCTTGCGCTCCTCCACCTTCTATTTGAGGATGCCCCACAGATCATCAATAGGGTTTAGGTCTGGAGACATTCTTGTCCAGTCCATCACCTTTACCCTCCGCTTCCTTATCAAGGCAATTGTCATCTTGGAGGTGTGTTTGGGGTCATTATCAAGTTAGAATACTGTCCTGTGGCCCAGTCTCTTAAGGGAAGGGATCCATGCTCTGCTTCAGGATATTACAGTGCATGTTGGCATTCATGGTTCCCTTAATGAACTGTAGCTCCCCAGTGCCGGCAGCACTCATGCAGGCCCAGACCATGGCACTCCCACCAACATGCTTGACTGTAGGCAAAACACAATTGTCTTTGTACACCTCACCTGGTTGCCGCCAAACATGCTTGACACCATCTAAACCAAATATGTTTATCTTGGTCCCATCAGACCACAGGACATGGTTCCAGTAATCCATGTCCTTAGTCAGCTTGATTTCAGCAAACTGTTTGCGCGATTTCTTGTGTATCATCTTTAGAAGAGGCTTCCTTCTGGAAGGACAACCATGCAGACCAATTTGATGCAGTGTGCAGTGTATGGTCTGAGCACTGACATGCTGACCCCCCACCCCTTCAACCTCTGCAGAAATACGTCAATTTCCCAAAGACAACCTCTGGATATGACGCTGAGCAGGTGCACTTAACTTTGGTCGACCATGGTGAGGCCTGTTCTGAGTGGAACATGTCCTGTTAAACCGCTGTATGGTCTTGGCCACCGTGCTGCAGTTCAGTTTCAGGGTCTTTGCAATCTTCTTATAGCCTAGGCAATCTTTATGTAGAGCAACAGTTCCTTTTGTTCAGATCCTCAGTAGGGCTGCTCGATTATGGAAAAAATCATAATCACAATTATTTAAGTTAATATTGAAATCACGATTATTTAAATCGATTACTAATAGATTTTTTGGAAATTTGCATTTGTTGATTTTGAAAAACAGTAAAAATATTCTGACGTCAGGAGCGGCTGCATTTTTTTACTTTGTTGAGGGTGACCAGCACAGATAGTTCGTTTGAATGTTTGGATTTGATTAGACAGCAATGTCTTTCAATTATATTTGCAAATAAGTTATTTATATTCATTATATTAAATAAATTAACACTTCTAAACGTATCTTATTTTCTATTTTGCCTGCAGGTTTTTCATGTGCGCACGATCACTGTGCTTAATTAAGTCTGCTGTAGAATCGCAAACAGCAGTTCAAACTACTGGATATAATTAACACGAAGCATGGCTCTTCAGTCGGTAGAATAATTGTTCAAATGTAATACATGGCTCTACACAACACCTGTGCTAATAAAACCAAGAACGAGAACGTGATTAACTGCTCAATTTCGTTACTTCGTTACTTCGGTACTGATATGCGCAATCTAATACAAAAGAAAAATGTTTCAGTAAACAATGCTGCAAGGACACAAATAAAATAACCTAAACAAGACTCAAATAGACAAAGCTGATAAGCTAACTAACAAACAAAGTACCTGCGTTGCTGTGAGGTAAACTCATGGAGCTGCTGCAATCACCTTGCTGTAATATATAAAATACTGTAGACCATAGGTCAATACTCTGCCTTTGTCGCAACTTCTGCACAGCATTTCTCATATAAAGCACGCAGAGCAACTCTGGTAAAGTGGTGGTAAGATGGAAATTATAATGCTTGTCCAAAGTATGCAACAACATTCTATAGAGCGGTCGTTCTCCACTGTGCTAATGGGGCAGATATCTTTGGCTTAAAGTATGCAACGGCATGTGTTATTTTTTTGTGCCTGCGCGCACAATGGATTTGGAGTCACACTGTAAAATGCGTCTTTAATAGACGACTGAGTGAGTTTTGCTTTCGGTTTCAGAAGGGACAAAATTGCGCTTGTGAGTGTAATTCGAACACAAGCCAAAAATAAGAGTTCTTAGAAAATGCAATGTACAAAATAATCGCTTTTTCTCGATTACACTGTTTTGGTGATCGTTAGGAGCTGAAATTGAAATCGCGATCAAAATCCGATTAATTGCAGCCGTAATCCTCAGAGAGTTATTTGCCATGAGGTGCCATGTTGAACTACCAGTGACCAGTATGAGGGAGAGTAAGTGTGATAACACCAAACAGAACACACCTGCTCCCCATTCACACCTGAGACCTTGTAACACTAACGAGTCACATGACATGAATTATCGCTCAGCCCTACTGTATCGGTAAAATGCGGCATTCACAATATAAAAAATGGCAAACAAAAAAATACACAAAGAAAACTGTATGCCACAAATAAAATGTCTGACTTTTCCCAATTGTTGTCTCTTCCCAATTTGGTTTTGTCCAATTCCCACTAACCATGCCTTGTCGGCAGCTCTACAACTTATTGGACAGACATGGGATGGTGAAGGGTGCTCACAAGGTTCCTCCAACCACATGTCGCTGAGACGCCGATTCTTTTTACACTGCTTATCAACACAGAAGCCTTTAGTCAGCTCATGAATGGGATTATTACTTTCACCAACTATACCTACATTATTAAATTTAAAAGTGCCCGATCTGCACAAAAGGAGTCACTTGAATGATGTGGGAAGGTGGATAATTCGACTTATCTATGCCAATTTGCACTGTCTCGTGCTGGAGGTCTGGGAAAGTTTTAGAACACCCATAGTCTGGCTCGAACTACTGACTATCAAGACATAGACTGTACTAAATGCAGCAACATAGCGCACTATGCCTCGCAGACCGTAAAACTGTATGCAACTTTGAAGGTATTTAACATTATTTACTAAACCATGCTACATTAGCTGCGTGAATATTTAATTTTTTTCTTATATAAAACAATCCATTTAGATGGGACAAAGATTCCCTAGAGTGCTTAGTTTTAGTAAAACAATGTTGTTGAAAACTGTCCTTCCATGATTACTGCAGGTATATCATAGACAATGTTAAATACTTACAGTAAATTATAATGCTAGAAAACTACATACAGTATTGCCCAGGATAGATGTAAAGACATTTGCTGCCATCATATTCCAGGACATCGGTTGCCATAAAACTCTGCATAATGAACTGGATGCACACACTGTGTACACAAAGCTCTGCTCTCACAGCTCATACAACAAGCATCTTCACTCATCTGACCAAATGAGTTGCTATTGCAACAAAACCACATCATAAATCCCTGAAACAGAGGTCTTATAACACCAGTGCTTCTATCCCATTTTATATTATCAAAATAATACAAAATCCCCTTCCCAAAAAAGAAACAAAAGAAAGAGTACAACTTTTTTCAGATATGAGAGTAAACTAAGTTAACGAAAAACCTACTTACAATCTGAGAACTTGTCACACCAAGTCAAAGCAATAGTCTCTCCTATTCACTGGCCTCACCAAAGACACAGACACACACACACACACACACACACACACACACACACACACACACACACACACACACACACACACACACACACACACACTTACACACACTTACACACTTACACACAAACACACATAATGTTTTCACATGCCATCCGAGTTCCTACCTCAGTAATATCCTTAAGCCCATGTTATGAGTTCCTAGAACCCTTAACACTGTTTCTTTTTTTGAGTTCCACTTGGCCTGTCTGGCTGTTTTCATAGTTAGATAAGGTTTTAGGGCAACTGTTAGGATCAAAACAAGTTGCATGAGCAACAGATTCAGGGCTCTACATTACATGTACCCCTAAATAAAAAACTGTCGGAGCACACAAAGAAATTTAGGAGTGCATTGAAAAATGTTCAAGTAACACAGAATTTATACTGATTTTTCCCAGTGTTTTTCCCACATTTCTGTCACTTTGACTGCTCTGCATTGTCACAGAAAACTACTGCAGTTGGCGCATGACTCCTTGTGGAATGTGGGAGTTGTAGTTTTTTTAACAATTAGAAGCGGGGGGAAAAATTCATTATGGTAGGTTGTAACTTTTACTTTTACTTGCACACTGTGCTCGTAAATCATTTTTCCTTGTCTCACAAGTCTATTTTTAGGAGCAAATTCTCATGAAATGGGGGCACTGTTGAGCCCTGAGATTCTAGGCTGGTGTGTCAAGTTTATTGTCAAAGTGCATTCTGCCACACACACACACACACACACACACACACACACACACACACACACACACACACACACACACACACACACGCACACGTTTCCTGGTGTGCTCCATTTCCCAATTAGTGTATGTGTGTGCCATGACACTGGTGTGTGCAATGACATGCTGTTCAGAGGTGTGTGTGTGTGTGTGTGTGTGACGTATTATTCCCCTGTGACATTCTATGTGTTTTAGGTGTGAAAGTAGCATACGGTGTGGAGTTACTGACCGCGATCTATTACACACTGGCAGCTGTGCTTAATTACAGCTAGGATAGAGAGAGAGATGGGGTTAGAGGAAGAGAGAGTGAAATTAGTATAATTAAGAGGTCTATTTAAACCTCTAGATGAAGCAGATAGTTGTATAGGTTCATGAAATGGCCATGTAACACTGTAACACTTCCTTCTCCTCTCACCACTGAATCCATACGGGCCTGTGGCTCTTTGGAGGGAAAGCTCTACTCTCTTTGTCTTCAGTGAGAGAGGCACATTGTGTAGGGGTGTTTTATGTATGTGTGAGGTTGTGGCTATTGGAATGGTGTGTACGGTACACCAAAAATGAGAAGGTTCCTGGATGATCTTGTAGTTCTTTCAATTAAAACTGTGGGGAGACTCAAAGTTCTTCAAAGAATCCCTTTTTCATTGCTCTTCAGGCAACCTTTTGAAGAACCTTTTCAGTGGTATTTTAAATGACTTTAAATGGTTCTCTGAGGACTGACTACAAGAAGTTTAATGAGATACCTTTTACATTTTAATTTACAGTACTGTGCTAACGTTTTAAGCGGGTGTGAAAAAATGTAAGAATGCTTACATTATTAAACATAATTTAATGCTGTCATGTAAGAATGCTTTAAATAATAGATGATATTTGTCAATTAACAGAATGTTAAGTGCGTGAACAGAACTTGAATTCAAATCAATATTTATTTGCCTTCAAAACGGCATGTATTCGGGGACAGCGTTGCATAGTGGGCTAAGTCGCTGTATTGCAGGACAGTCTATGATATTCAGTGGTTCGATCCTGAGTATGGCCACATCACTCTCTAGCTACTCCTTGTGTCCAGGTTAGGCCCCTGTAAATTTAATCGCGGAAGTATAGTCGGTGAATGTAATCATCCCATGCATAGTCTGACTAAAGGCTTCCGTGTTGGATAAGCAGAATCGGCGCCTGGGCGACACATGGTTGGACGAACCATGTGCACGCCCCTCTCCATCCTAAAGATTTGTGTAAGGAGTTGCGGAGCTGCAGACAAGGCAGGATTAGAGAGGGAATGGGGAAGGGTGGAAAAACAAGACACAAGGTAGTTACACTGCATCAGAAAGTTCTCTACCAGGCAGAATTTTCAAGGCAGACAGGGGTTTTCAGATGTGCTGTCCAAGCTCTTTTGAAGAAGCACAAATAAAGGGCAACGTTGAGTACCTTAGGTGAGGTGGTCAGCCAAGGAATCTTACTGCAGCAGAAGAAAAACACATCTGGCTTACTTACCTTCACAATTGGAATATGTCCAGGAGTGCCATCAGCTCAGAATTGGCAGAAAACAGTGTCTTCTACTGTCCGTAGAAGTCTGGTCAGAAGTGGCTTTTATGGAAGACTTGCGGCCAAAAGGCCATACCTCCAATGTGGAAACAAGCCTAGAAAAAGGGCATGACTGCAGTATGACAATGACCCCAAACAAACAGCAAAAAGAAATTAAGAACAATCTTCAGGGAAACAAAGAGCAAGGAATCCTGGAAGTAATGGTACAACCTCCACAGAGCCCTGATCTCAACGTCATCCAGTCTGTCTGGGATTACATGAAGAGAGAGAAGCAACTGAGGCTGCCTGAATCCACAGAGAGACTGTGGTTGGTTCGCCGAGATGTTTGGGCCAACCTACCTGCAGAGTTCTTTCAAAAACTGTACCTAGAAGAATTTATGCTGTTTTGAAAGCAAAGGGTGGTCACATCAAATTGTTAGCTTTTCTTCTGTTCACTCATTTTGCATTATGTTAATCGATAAATATAAACTATTATCATGTCTACTTTTGAAACCATTCTTACTGCATTTTTTCACACCTGCCTAAAACGTTTGCACAGTACTGTATTTAAACTTTACAAGTTCCACTACACTGTCGATGTAATTAGCCCTTCCAATAAGTTTAGTTCTTAGACTGGCGTGTGTGTTGTGTAAGTACATGTGTGTGTGCACGTGACATTTCCTTTTGTTTGTTTCATCTAGTTTGTCTCGTGTCGGTGGACACATCCTGTGACTTTAGGGTTTTCTGCAAATTAGGGCAGTGTGACAGTTCTCACCACGATCTGGACCTGCGTTAGATAGTTTGCACCTGGGAATAACCACATCTGTCAGAATGCAGTCTTTTAAGTCATAATGAAGAATAAAAGACTGAAGGAATCTGAGCAGATGATTGTTCTATCGGCTAATTGAAATGTCACACTGTGACTTTCCCTGTCTGTCTGTCTGTCTGTCTGTCTGTCTGTCTTAGTTCTGGATGACTGCCTTATCCACCACCATTCCTGTGCCCTGTGGAACCTTCATGCCTGTCTTTGTGATTGGTAAGAGAAGTGTGTTTGTGCTTGTGTGTGTGTGTGTGTGTGTGTGTGTATATATATATATATATACACACACACACACAGCCTTCTGTACAAATCATGGAAACATTAAACATGTTATTGGATAGGTTTGGGGTTAGAAGTTAAGGTTAGCTTTATTTGTATGAATACAAGTTAAATATATATACATATATATAGAGGTTAGGGTTGACATGTAAGAAAACAGTTTTTTTAAATAAGAATATTGTGTTAGTTTTAAAAGTCATTAAAACATGGTTGGTAAGTGGGTTGGTGGGTATGTATGTGTGTGTGGATCTGTTTTAAGAATACCAACCCTTGGGTGTTTCGGTGCTATCCAGTATGGTCCTCTCACGTGAAGTGTGTGTTCTAGGGGCAGCATTTGGACGTCTTGTTGGGGAGAGCATGGCAGCATGGTTCCCTGATGGCATTCACAGTGATGGCACCATCTACCCCATAGTGCCAGGCGGATACGCTGTCGTGGGTGAGTTAGAAAGACATTAGCTACAGCTAGACAACATCAACTAAACACTCTGCACCATTATTGTAACAATGGGAATGTACTATTCAGAAGCTTAAAGACACTTCACAAAACTGTCCAAAACAACAAAGCAAAGTAATGGGCTTTATATGATGCATTTGATAGGATGTCAGTTACCGTTGAAGGATTTTGCAGTGCATTGTTGTTGACAGAGTATTGTTTGTGCTATTATTGTTTAGTGTTGGGGTTAAAGACATCTGGATTTGTGCCCAGTGAGTGCTGACGTTGTTCACACACCTCTAACCCAGCGCTCACTGATGAGCACCCCCTCATCCCATCATGGCTTTATTCTTTTATTTAGTACTTTCTCTCTGTCTCTGTCTCTCTCCCTTTGTCTCTCTCTCTATCTAATGACATTTGGAATAATCAAGCCTCATCCACCCACTCTCACTACTCCCTCTTTATCACTGTTTTTCCACTCATCTCTTTTCTCTTGTCATTAACGGTTCTGGAAAATTGAAGAAGTTTAAAAAAACATCCATTATTTTATCTTTGCCTATGTGAGGGACAAAGTTATCTCACCCTATCCATTTTCCCTCGCTCCCTTGCTCACTTCAGTAATCCAATATAATTTTGGCAGTGTAGAGAAGAGGTGACGAGAACAAAGATTGCACTACGTGTTTACATTCACTCAGCTCGTCTCCCTTGTTTTCTCCCCTCACCTTCCCCCTCTTCATGTTGCTCAACCTTCTAGGTGCGGCAGCCCTGTCCGGAGCAGTCACCCACACGGTGTCAACAGCAGTCATCGTTTTTGAATTAACTGGTCAGATCAGCCACATCCTGCCAGTGATGATAGCTGTGATCCTAGCCAATGCTGTGGCCCAGGCCCTCCAGCCCTCTATATATGACTCTATCATCAGGATCAAGAAACTTCCTTACCTCCCTGAGCTGGGCTGGGGACACCATGAGTACGTATGATTACACTCTATGTAATATATCTCTTCACTCTTGTTTCCGTTTGCTCAGTTCAGGACAAATGATTCAGTGGTGGCTCTGCCTTAACACGGGGTGAACCCACTGTCTTCTACTGTCAAAACATTTGACCACCATTTTGGATAACACTTACTTCATCCTGTCACAACTGGTGTAGATGTTGTGGGGTGTTGGGGAATTTGAAGACCAGAATGCAGGGAGGTACGTTCATGATGTTTAATGAACATGAAGTTCCTGTTACTGAATGATGCTTCACTGGAATACATAGTAGCTGCACAACGATAATGAATAGCTACTGTTCTCTGACGCGGCACAGGACATGAGTGCTAAACATAGAGCGTACTCCAGGCTAGACTATGCGACATACACTCACCTAAAGGATTATTAGGAACACCATACTAATACTGTGTTTGACCCCCTTTCGCCTTCACTGCCTTAATTCAACGTGGATGAAAAGTATTCTTTAGAAATGTTTGCCCATGTTGATAGGATAGCATCTTGCAGTTGATGGAGATTTGTGGGATTCACATCCAGGTCACGAAGCTCCCGTTCCACCACATCCCAAAGATGCTCTATTGGGTTGAGATCTGGTGACTGTGGGGGCCATTTTAGTACAGTGAACTCATTGTCATGTTCAAGAAACCAATTTAAAATGATTTGAGCTTTGTGACATGGTGCATTATCCTGCTGGAAGTAGCCGTCAGAGGATGGGTACATGGTGGCCATAAAGGGATGGACATGGTCAG
>JACXGM010036315.1:0-11423 GCA_016801145.1 Umbra pygmaea
AGTCCATTTACAGAAGCGTCTGTCTGATCATGGTGGAATTAAGACTGTTGTGTGCCATAATTAAAGTTGCCAGCAGGTGTCACTGTCGAGTCAAGGTTTCGAAACGTTTCACGACGCCTCGAATCAAATGTAACGGATTTAACTGTCAAAGTAGAAGTGTCGAAACGTTTCACGAAGCCTCGACACAAATGTTTCAATTTTATCAAATGTTTCAAATGCCTCGTTTTGACCATCACTAGTAACATCCTTATAACCAGTACAAGGGAGCCCCCTACTGACCTTAGAATGTAATAGCACCCAACAGTCACTCCATAACATCCCTCCCCCCTTAAATGGGAACTACTCTGTTACATGAATACAACAATAAACAAAGGTGACTTAATTTTCAAAACACCATCAGTGTATCATTCCTCCCACCCCATATGATATACCAACATAGTCTGTCGCCTCACCAATTTACCATTCCCCAGCAACACTGCGTAGGAAACTGTCCCTGTAATCTCCTGAATCAGTCCTGGTATCCACTTAGGTCCCCATCCATAGTTTTTGGTGTAGATACGGTCTCCTGCCACAAAGTTGCGTTCTTTGCATGTCTGTCATGGTGAGATTTTTGGCTTGCTTGTTTTGCTTCCACCTTTTTCTTCAGGTCAGGCTGTATGAGATCAAGTGTACATCTCAAATTCCTACCCATCATCATCTCAGCTGGTGACTGGTCCAGTTGATGACTGTGGGGTGATGCGGTAGCTGAATAAAGCTCTGTTTAGCTTTGTCTCCAGTGTATCCCCTGTACTCTTTTTCATGAGGTCTTTGAAAGTTTTTACCGCTCTTCCGGCCAGGCCGTTAGATGAGGGGTGGTACCGCGCTCCCGTTACATGTGTGATCCCATTACATGTCATAAAGTCTTTGGTTTGTTCACTATCAAAATTCTGAGTGTTGTCAGACACAATCATTTCTGGGATACCATGTGTGCTGAAGCTGTTTCTGAGACAGTTGATTGTTGCTGCTTACGTAGCTGATGTCACTGGGTACACATCTATCCACTTTGAATGTGCATCCACAATCACTAAAAACATTTGACCCATAAAAGGACCTGCATAGTCTATGTGTAGTCTTCTCCAAGGTTTCTCAGGCCACTCCCATGGGTGGAGCGGTGCACATGGAGGTGCCTTTCTGTTTTCTTGGCATGTGGTGCATGCTTTGACCTTGTTCTCAATGTCTGTGTCCATTTGAGGCCACCACATGTAACCTCTTGCCAGGCCTTTCATGAGCCTCATCCCCAGGTGTGACTGATGCAACTGCTCCATCATGAGAACTCGTCCCCTCTCTGTTATTACAACACAGGCTCCCCAAAGCACACATCCATCCTGCACACTCAGCTCCTGTTGTCTCTGTTTATAGGGTATGAAGTCACTGTCTAGATTGTTTGGCCAACCTATTTGTACATACTCACGTACCCTTGACAGTATTGGATCTTTAGTTGTCCATTTCTGCATCTGGTCTGAGGTGGTTAGTGGACTCTGTTCCTGGTCCAACATTAACACCCATTCTGCTGCTGGTGAACATCCGGTTGTCTCTGGGAGTGGGATATGGCTAAGCGCATCTGCATTACCATTGTCTTTACCAGCTCTGTAAAGTATTACATTATCATAAGCTGGAATAAGCTTATGAATGGTTTGTGATCTGTGTAAATTACAAATATCCTTCCATACAAATACTTGTGAATATACTGTACTCCAAAAATGACAGCTAATCCCTCTTTATCTAGCTGAGAATAGTCTTTTTCTGCCGTGGCCAGCGTTCTGGATGCAAACCCTATGGATTTCTCCTCTCCATCCGCCATACGGTGAGTAGTGATAGATGGTGAATTTCAGGCTGGTAAGATCTTTGTTGAAATGATGATTTCAGGAGTCAGGTTGCGGTTGAAATAGAATGTTTAATAAAGTACTTCTCGTTACGGAAACAGGGTCATCATAACAAGGCATCAAGACGTGTTCTGGGAAAATGTCCCGAGTGATCATATGGAACTGAGTTATATAGCCCTAGCATTGTTGTTCGCGAACCTTCTAGAAGGTTCTCCTCAACTCATGACTGTCTCATGTGAGAACATGTGCTGGTCACCTCAACCTCTGCCTACGTAGGTTACTATCTTTTACTGTCCAGGCCACTGCTCCTAACCTTGAATGTCTGAACATATATGATCCATACTACGTACTGCACTCCTTTCTGAATAACTCAGTAACCCTTATGTCTCATGTCCTGTCAGGAAAATGTCCTGTTCTATTAGTCTGAATGGCACCTCCATGCATTAGACCTGTGATGGAATTACAGTATAACCTACAATAGATCATATAGTTATAAGCAATCTAATATATAACAGAGTTATAAGTTATAAGTCCTAAGCCATAAGCCAATGCTTATTCTGATGTTATAATATAAGGACTGTAAGGGCTCTCTCTCAGTCCTACGTCATCCTTGGCCTTGCTTCCTTGTCTACTCTCCTAAAGGAACGTCTTATCTGGCTTGACCCTGAATCTTCTCCCTGTCTGTCTTACATGTCCTAGAATCTTCCAACAGGCCCAAACTTATAGCTATACAACTCTTTCCAATAGCACTACCACTCTAAACTGTTCAAACTGTATTTAAACATTATATACAATATAATTCCCAACAATTCCCTACTCATGTCCCTTAAAAGCCAAAGGCACACAAGGGACATCTCAATAGAAAGTAATTCTATATAAATACATAAAAGTTAGCAATCCTCCAGTTGTTATACAATTGCTAAAGTTCCAAACAATATAAAATCATAAGTAAATTCACTTGGAAAAATCATTCCAAGTATAAGTCAGCATACAGATATGTTTTCAATAAAACATCCAATAAAAATAAGAAAATATAAAATGAAGTAAATACATTTCACCATGATCCAAAATCCATTATTCTCTCACTGGGACACTTGGATAAACTGTGTCTGTAACTCTCGCACTGATCAAGTTTGGAATCAGTGGAAACAGGAGGATGAACAATTCATCCTCAAAACAATCATACATGGGTATTCATAACAATTCTCATGTATCGTACAGATGTGATTATACATATTATTAACCTGAGAATTCATAGTTCTCAGTCAAAAGTCTTTGTTGCCTTTATCCATGTGTATGTCAGTGTAAGTAGACGTGAAAATCATATTACATCATTCATTAGGGTCAACCAAATTCTGGCTGTCAGTCAATTTGTTGTTTACTCATTCTATCTAAAAATGCAATCTGTCGTTTCTCTGCATTATCTATCTCTCGACTCAGATGTGTACAAAGCAAGTACGTACCTAACTATCTCTTCTCTCAAATCTCAGATAGTTCCTGATTAAATTATATCCAATTCTAATCAATTATCAGTTAGTTCTCAAATACTATTTTGTCCTAAATATCTCTTTCTATCTAGGCATATAGATCTTTTCCTCTATTTCACATGAATCATCTAATTTTGACATGTCACATAAAACATCTAATCACAAATGCATACTATATTCTAAATTTTTGTGTAAGCTAACCCCTAGAAACTTCTCCTAGCACCTGGCTTAACATTGTCCATCCTCATTATTCACTGTTAGTTCATGTCTTCAGACTCGCCGGTCCAAAGCTTCAATCATTGACATTCCATCTCAAAGTCATAACCTTCTTTCTTCTTATTATTAACATTAAAATATCGTCATTTTCTTCTTAAAACGGTTTCTTCTCTTGGAACTGGTTTCTTCTTCCTAAAACTCATATTCTTTATTTAAACTGTCAGTATGTATCGTGATGGACTTCATCAACCATGTAAGTATTCCAGTCACTTCCGTGTGGAAACTTTCCTTAACCAACTCAGTGCTACTAGGGAAGATCAGATCATGGGTTGCTTCAACACTCAGTCCCAATTGGTTCAATGAATTTGAGAAAAGATGTCCCATGTGAGATGTTTCTGGAACAAAAAGAGAAAACAATGCTTAAGCTCACAAACAAATCATTATGAACATAATATGTTATGATACTTCATTGTAATTCCTTCCTCTCTAAGGTCAATCTAATTCTAGTCCTAAAGTAAGCTCATCTCAATTCTTATCTTAACTTTCCCTCAACTAACATCTTCTTGTTAACTGTCAAACCTTCTTCAGCATCTGAAAAATAGACATCAAGTTAACAAACAAATGTCTTCATTATTTCTAAATCTTTCCCTCTCTATTCCTCATTAGATTTGTTCTTCTTAAATTTGTCAGAGTAATTTACAACAATGTATCAACATTAAAAGGTATTATACGCAACTCCCCTCTGGTATTTCTGCATGATGTTTCTCATGGTCCGGAGTCCGTCTATCATCTGTTGTCATTTGTCCGTTGTCCGTCTGTTGACGGTTGTCATCTCCCCTTTGATGCTTAATGTCAGATGGAATCACTCCCAACGTCTGCTGTCAGAGTCCATTGAACCTCTCTCCTTTGCCGTACAGTCCTCGTCCCTCTATAGTACAGTCGTTCAAGCCTTACTAGAACTGTCTATGTCAGTGATGTTTCAGTCAATTTGGGTGAGGCACATCAAATGTGTACCCTGTCCTTTCAAAGTATCTCAGTGTGGCCAAAAAGTCATATAGAATGTTCCTCTCCTTCTACTGGGTACTTGCATCAGGTCAATCTTGGATGCTCTTTCATCTACACACAGTATGATCTGTGTTCTCAGCTGGAACCTCCTCAGCATTTCCTCCAGTTAGTATGTGAGCCCAAACAGTCTACTTGTAGATCTAGACTGGCTTGGCTTTGGGATGACTCTCCATTGGCCCAGACATGAGAAACGCCTTCTCTTTGATGAGGACTTGTGGCAGGAGTCAGACTCCTACTCATTGGAAATACAAAGCTTGCACAGACTGGTTAAAACATCTCTTGTTGTTGAGATGTTTGCAAAAATTGATCATAAAATGAAATGTATTCTATCTTTCCTTAAATCAATATAAAAAAAACTGAATCACAAGATCTTAATTATAATTAAGTAAAATATATAAAAGCTAAAATTAGCTAAATCAATAGATCCTAATCTGTAAAACCCCTATAGTGTAAGGTTAGAATAATCTAAAGATATTTTAAAAAACCTTATTAGCCAAAGGTTAGGATTCAAAAATCTAAAGATGAAAATCTAAAGTAATCATATCTAAAAGTCAAAAGTATCTCTTAGTTAAAGAGATATAATATCTAAAAGTTAGTAAAAGGATCTCAATAAAAAATCTCATTTGTGACCTCATGCTTTAAGAATAACCTTTTGTCATTCATGCATGATAAGTTTAGTTTTGGAGAGGTTAATGGAGCATCTCCATGTGCTCTCTCTCCTCCTCTTTAGTTGATCTTTCCCGTTCTACGGAAGAATGTAAAACACAGATAGCTTGGGTGTGTGTATTTCGTATCTTGTTCTTTCCTGATTGCAAAAACAATAACACTCCATTCTATTCCTTCAATATTCATATTTATAAGTGAGCTGCTTTAATGCCAATGTCAGTTACATTTCCATGAATCATATGTCTTAACCTTCTGTTGTTATTTTAATGAATAACAATTACTCTCCTGTATTTACCATGGTTTCTCTCCTGTTTTTACATTGACTTCTGTTCACAGAATAAGATGTAAAACAATGAAGTGGCTCTAAGTAATCTATTGATGTTTAATTTGTGTCTGAATAAATTTGTTGACCAGGACAGACCGCTAATGTGTCTCCTAAAGGATTCCCAGTCCTCAAAAATTCACAAAAGCCCATCCTCCTGAAAAAATCAAAATCTCTATAGGGTAATAGATCATGGCTAAAAAATCCTAAAAATCTAGAATATTCAAATCCAAGACTGCTATTCCAAAAATTGGGAATGATTCACTCAAATTATAATATTGCATTGGACTTCAGATCGCATATCACAAATATATACATATCCTTCCATTTAAATGGTGAAGAAAGAACTCTTATTCCGGGTTGACCTTTGCTTTGTATTTTCGATTATTCTGCCTTGGATTTCCTTCTGTGCCTTAGCCTGCATTCTTGTGTTGTTGTTCTGGCCTGACCCCTGCATCGTTTGGTTGTGTGTTCTGCCTTGGATTAAGATTCTGTGCCATTGTTATTTATTTATCCTGTTTAGAATAAACAGTGTTCTTTTTATCTTTGGGAGTGTTCATTACAGCATGTATGATGGAATGTTTTAGATGTGCAGGCTAGATAATCTTCTTCAAGTGTCTGGTCCATTAAAACTTCATTCTGAAACAGGACAGAAGCGTTTATGGGGGTCGTAAAACCATAATCGTAGGAAGGGGGGTTTTTGCAATTAGACTATAAAGATAGGACTGTGTACTGGTTAAGTTTTGTGCAGAAACGGACCAAGGGCAAAGCAGACCATATTCACTTTAGATGAATATTTTTGTGAATGCAACGACAGAACTATTTTTTACTTTGGAATATAGCATACCTATTTTACTCAGGATTTTAACAGACCAGAGAGAAAGTTAAGTCTTGGTGAGTAAAGGGACATTTATTATTCTGAAAATTTGAATAATTGGTGAAAGTACTTGTGATTTGAAACTCAGGACTATTCTTAGTCACAAAAATCTAAAGTGTGGATACTTGGTGATTACAGATTCTGGAAGGTTTAAAAGTTTTGTGGTTGATGATCATAAATTCTTCCATTTAAACACGAACCTGAAGGAACGCTTAAATTACTGAGACACTACCCTTTTTAATAAAAATAAAGTGTTTTGCCTTCACCAGCTATTCAAATTTTTACAAGTATCATTCTTGACTAAAATGGATGGATGTAACTGAGTTTGGAATTGGTTTCAAAGGCCTGTTAAAGGTCATACAAGATTGGTGACAGAAACCTTTTTAAGACAAAAAGCTATCCTATTAGTAAAGAAGCACGAGTTCTCGGCATGACGTTTTGAACTGTGGGCAATTTTGGTTTACTGTTACCAATCAAATAGTGAAATATAGTTCCACTTTGGAGTGGTACATTGTACATCCATTTATAGCCAAAAATGTTTACTGTGTTTAAATGTTAACAAGAAATATTTGAAATTCACATTTATTCATTTAATATCATAAGTGGGAAACTCTTAGAATATTAGGAAAAGTATTTGGAAAAAATTGTGTTTTCCAGTCAAGCTTGTAGCTCAAACCGGCTTAATCTAGTAGGAGATAAGAAGGTGGGCCTGGATATATATCTACAAAGACCTTTACTTACTACCAGGTAATTAAGGATTTTTTATGACCTGCTTTGCTATTGCTCTGTTTTCTGTTACCACCTAAATTTATAATGTTCTAACAATTGGCTTTTTTATTGTGTATGGTTGTTGATATGTGCACCGATTTAGCAGTGAGATTTTAAATATGATTTTGTGAAAAGAATTGGTGCATTGAGCTGTAGTTGATTATTGTGATGTGTTGAAACCCAGATGTGTTTTTGAATGGGAATTGTATTACGCAACGTATGATTGAGAATGGTGACGACTATTTTGATTTTTACCTTGTATTAATAAAATTGTATTATGCTTTGAATTTACATTTGGGTTGAAGTACTTTACTATGAAATGTTATAGCGCATTTGGTTCTTGCAAAAAAGTATAAAGTCAGGAATCAAGTAATATCTGTCTGATTACTCAACCTGAGTAAGACCCAGTCAATAAACACTGTTGTTATAACTGTGTATTTGATAGATAAAAATACAAATTGAGAAAATTGGAAAGCAAATCACTCATTTGTCTTGTCTTACATTCGCTATAAAACTCAGTGCAACATTTACGCCCAAGAGAAAGACCCAATGTGCTAAGGTAGGACTATTATTTAAACATAATAAGTCTCTACCATATACCTCTACCTGGGTTAGCCAAACACTGATAATCTATCCTTTACTCAACAACCTAGTAGTTTTCACACTATGAGACAGATAGTGTAGGGACTCAGAGGTAAATTAAGAGATAGAATATATACCCTACTGAATAACCAAATCCTATCAGGCACTAACTGAAGGTGGCTAATGTCGACATCTAGTGGACAAAATATATAGCACTTCAGAAAGTAAGTAGACATTCTACAAGTTGTAGTAACTTTGACTCCAGACTTATTGATGGCATTGGGTTATCAATAAATAAGGGAATCAAATTTAGCCTGACTGCAACAAGTTCCATGCTAGTGTGCATATATATTTAACTAGTGGTTATGAAAAGTAAGTAATAGTTACTTTTCCTTTGCAATTATTGTACAACAAACAATTAGCAGACTTGTTTCGTACAACTAAGCCAAGGTAATAATGCATCTTCAAATAACTGTGTGTAATTAAGAATGCTGTTCATTTATCCTTTTTCTATAGCTTAAAATATTATACATTTCTCACTATTACAATGTGTTTTTCCATCCAGCAACAGTCTGGATAATGGGAGACAGCTAAATCCGGCATGGGGCTGAGAGCAGCAAAGACCATGGGGAACAAACTTGTCATTGAAGATGTTTACATCTATCGGTTAGCCTTCTCCTTCTTTTTTTACAGTCCCTACAAGGAAGAGCAGCCCGGATGTCCTCCTTGTTCACTGTGGCGGGAATGACCTGGGAGATGTCAAGGGCGTCAACCTCTTCGCAGGAATGAAGGAGGACCTGAATCACCTTCACCTGCAGTATTCAGGGATGAAGTTCATCTTCTCTGGCATCACCCAGAGATGCAGGTGGAGGGGTGTTGCCAATCCAGGGAATTTCAATTTGAAATAAAGGTCTTAAAAGCTACATTTGTTGTTTTTCTGAAAAAGAGGAACATACACAATATTGTAGTCATACAAGAAGTCTTTGGTCATTTGATAGAATTTGTAATTCATTAAGTGTCTTTCTGTTTTGTCTTTAATCAACATAAATATAATTTCTTAAAATGTTACCATACTTGATTGTTGACAAAGAAGGATCAGGAAAATGTAGTTTGTACTTGTGTCTTTGTGTACATGTTAATTTTAATCACCATGAAAACACTTTACCTTAATCCTTAATGTTACTACGATCACCTATGTCAAACACAATGCTAAAGGTTGGTCTGTCCTTTCAGCAGAAGAAGCTGAACCAAAAATGATTTTCTAGCAAAGTAGCATCATTATAATTCGAACACATTTGAGAACTTTGGATGTGGGGAATGCAATCGGTTTTCCATAACCAGATGAATGGCACTATACACCAGGGGCCTCATTTATAAACGTTGCGTACGCACAAAATAATGCGTACGCCACTCTCTACGCAATAATTGGGATTTATAAAAAGCTAACTTGACGGGAAAATGTGCGATCCTTCACGGAAACTCTGACCCATGCGTACGCACAAAAACGGGTGAAATGAGAAATGGCGACACCGCCGGCAGATGTGTGAAACACGAAGCTGTCTGAAACTGCACACCGTTGTGTAGCTAAACGAAATCGAAATACTGCCTCTCATTAATAATATGAACATTTCACAAAGGCCTTCTTACAATCAACAGCCTGTGGTGGAATACAAATTAAATAAAACAAGATTGTAGCCAACTTAAATGCAAACGAAGACATATTTGCAAAAAGAACACGCAAACATATTCTGTAATGTCTGGCGGAGCAGGCATACATTATATTAGATAGATGTCTTCATTGTCCACTGTGGAAAGTTGTGTTCATAAATGTCATCAGCTACGGAATCATGGTGTTCATGTATATGCCGTTAGTCCGTTTCATTTCCATCCATCAATTGTTCCATGTTGACGGATGTCTTAACCATTTTGAAAGCTGGAATTAATTCAATTTGCGCATAATCCCATTTACAATTACATGAATACCGACATCTGTAGCTGATCAGATACAATCACCTGCATGGTCATAAAAAGCCATGATGCCAACCCAATGCGTAATGACGCACAATGGCTGATCTTGCGCTGTTAGAAGATGTGGCAAACGGAAGGATTCGGAGGGAACGCATTTTCAGACAGCAAGAAGACTTGCTGGCAAATGAGGACGAATGGCTTAAGAGCCGGTTCCGATTTCCTCGAGGCGTCCTGTTGGACCTCTGTGCTCTATTTTGCCCAGCGTTACAGAGGAGCACTCGGAGAAACCACGCTGTGCCAGTCCCACTTCAAGTCCCTACAACACTTTAGATTTCTGGCGACTGGCACTTTCCAGAGGGAATTGGCTGACAGGTCCGAGATATCACAGCAAACCCTTCAGCCGGGTTATGCCAGACGTGTTAATAGGTGTAATTGGTGTGTTGCATGATTACATAACGTTTCCTTACACCGTGGGTGAACAGGCAAACCATAAAAGCCTAAAATATTGAGAATTTTGCTGTACAATCATTGCCAGGTAGGCTAAATTTACTTTCCATATGATCAAAGTACTTAGCATATTTCTAGACAGGCAGAAGGCTATTTCACAAAATATTAGTCATGTTAATAACACAATATTTCTTCTTACAGATGAATCTACCCACAATAAAAACTAAAAGAATAGACAAAGATTTCCTAAGATATGGAAGAAAAGTGGAACACCGACAAACAAAAATATTTATAAACGTTATTTTAAGAAGTTGTAGCTATCAGGCACAATCGTGTGGACAAAGCCATAACATTCAGCAGCAGTCCCGCTATTTCGACCTTGCTCTCCCTGAGTGCAAGCTGCCTGATTAGCAAGACCGTCAGAGAATTGCTTCAGGCGAAGCAACATAGTAGCCTATACCTAGTTATATGCATTTGGATATGATTGAATGGAGAAAAACAAGCGTTGTTTGATTGGAAAATGTAGAATGGAGTGAATACCGTTGTTAATAGCTGTCAGTTATCAAGCGGATTACAACGTTTGAACTATATGACGGAGCGCATGCTGGCCAAATTCGGTAGAGAAACACACTGCATATAGCCTATATACAGGTCCTTCTCAAGAAATTAGCATATTGTGATAAAGTTCATTATTTTCCATAATGTAATTATAAAAATTAAACTTTCATATATTTTAGATTCATTGCACACCAACTGAAATATTTCAGGTCATTTATTGTTTTAATACTGATGATTTTGACATACAGCTCATGAAAACCCAAAATTCCTATCTCTAAGAATTAGCATATCATGAAAAGGGTCTCCAAACGAGCTATTAACCTAATCATCTGAATCAACCAATTAACTCTAAACAAATTAGAAGAAAGAAGAGGAAGATAGTGGTGGACAAGATGGCGGACTAGTGTAGATCGTGTAAAGGCGCATCAAGACAAACATTGAGATTTAATATATTAAATAAAGACACAACGACAGTAGCTACGGGATTAAAAATAAACAAACTGGATAATAACAAGAAACAAATTAGGAGAATAGAGCGATTTATTGACAAATATTACGTACATCAAACAATTATGGATGAAAGTAAAGCCGGAGAACCGATACCA